>SJYT01020647.1:50416-98657 GCA_006410635.1 Cephalophus harveyi | reverse complement strand
ACTACTTTCAAAGGAAATTTACTTAAGCATGACTAGTTGTTAATCATGTATATTAGAACAAGAAACAAAAGAATGATTAAAGAATTTAAAAATATTAAACAATAACTTTCATATCAGGATTAATAATTTGAGAAATCTTGTCATTACTAGTGATATATTTAGGAGGCTCCTTTTATAAATTGTTCAACTCTACTGATAGATAGAGAGAGATGCCTCTATCTTTTTTTCTTTGGAATAAAGTTACGTTATATAAATCATGTATCCCCATTTATTATTCCCATGAATGAATGAACATTAGAAAACATTTCTAGGAGACATTCCTAATAGAATGCAGTATGGTACTGTGATGAAGAGTGTGGGGCTCAAGGTATCTGTTACACTGTTTGGGACTGAACTACATACAGCATCACTTTCTATCTGTTTGACCTTGGGCAAATCTCTGAACCTCCTTTTCTCATCTATAAAATGCAGTGACAGCAATATTAACCTTGTAGAACTGCTATAAGGATGAAATGAAATAATTCATGTAGTCTTCTGCTCAATAACTAGTATTTATATATTTTAAAAAGAGTTAGCTTTTATTTCTAGTATCAGTGCTTCACTTTCAGTTTCAGGGTCATATTACATATTATTTAACAGAATTTCTCATCTATTATTTTTCCAGATTTAAATTTTCCATCCTGACCTCGCCTAGATTCCAACATGGCACTGAACACTGCCATTCAGATGTGCTTTGCTGCTGCTGCTAAGTCGCTTCAGTCGTGTCCGACTCTGTGCGACCCCATAGACAGGAGCCCAACAGGCTCCCCTGTCCCTGGGATTCTCCAGGCAAGAACACTGGAGTGGGTTGCCATTTCCTTCTCCATTGTGTGAAAGCGAAAAGTGAAGTGAAGTCGCTCAGTCGCATCCGACTTCCAGCGACCCCATGGACTGCAGCCTACCAGGCTCCTCCATCCATGGGATTTTCTAGGCAAGAGTACTGGAGTGGCTTGCTATTGCCTTCTCCCAGATGTGCTTTAGCAACCACAAATTGAATACATCTCAAAACGAACTCATGCACCTTCTAAATTTGTTCCTGCTTTGTTCCACCTTTTTGTGTGAATTCACCCAATAATCACTTCTTAAACTGGAAATCTCAGGAGGGAAATTAGCTGGCCACAATTCTTCCTTCAACTCCATATTCAATTACTCACCAAGCTGTTTTAATTTTACCTTAATATTTTCTGAAAACAACCCTGGCTCTTTGCTCTTTTCCACCTTAAATATAATTACATTGGCCCTACTGGTCTCTCACCTGGATTAAGTGACGGATCTTCCTCTGGGAAGGCATGCCACCATGTATTCCCCATTTGAGTTCATCCTCCAGATTACCACCAGCTTTATTACTAAACACTAAATCCAATCAGGTTAATTTCCTGCTGGGGATCTTTGTTGCATCTGTCTAATGCCTACAAAATAGATGTCCACCATCTGGCTGTAGTCTAATCTTTTCAAGTCTCAATCTCATACTAATTCCATCTTGATTTTCTTACTCCCTTCCAATCCTAGTGAATTCTCTGCATTTGCTATGTTTCTGATCCCTTTTCTTTGCACTTGTTGATACCCTCTTCTGACATGCCTTTTTTGTCCACCATGCCTCTTCTCTGCCAAGCAAACTCCCTCTCAAATGTCCTCCTTCTCAGACCTTTCCTGACTGAGAGCAGTCAGTCAGTCTTTCCTGTTCTCCCGCATTGTTCTGCTCACGCCTATGTGTTAGCACACAGCACTGTAAAGCTGTTTATGGAGCTGTCACTTCCACCACCCTGTGAGATCCTCAAGAGCAAAGTTTGTTCCATTTTTTGTTTTAATACCCAGCACTCAGAACAAATATGCTGGCACATTAATCAAAATCGAATGAATCATTACAACTAAAATCAGCCTTGCTAAGTTTCCTTTATATAGAAAGAAACTAAAGACAAGAAGTTTTCAGTACATCTCCATGCCTTTCCCAGTTGCTGTCTCAGTTCACTTAAGTTCAGTCGCTCAGTTGTGTCCGACTCTTTGAGACCCCATGAATCGCAGTAGAAATGACATGGACCTAACAGAAGCATAATATATTAAGAAAAGTGGCAAGAATACACAGAAGAACTATACTGAAAAGATTTTCAAGACCCAGATAATCACAATGGTGTGATCACTCATCTAGAGCCAGACATCTTGGAATGTGAAGTCAAGTGGGCCTTAGAAAGCATCACTATGAACAAAGCTAGTGGAGGTGATGGAATTCCAGTTGAGCTATTTCAAATCCTGAAAGAAGATGCTGTGAAAGTGCTGCACTCAATGTACCAGCAAATTTGGAAAACTCAGCAGTGGCCACGGGACTGCAAAAGATCAATTTTCATTCCAATCCCAAAGAAAGGTGATGCCAAAAATGCTCAAACTATCGCACAATTAGGGCCTTTAGTTTGTTACTAACTTTTCTTCTGCATTCTTTTGGTTACTCTTCCCAACAGAGCAATGGAGCCAAATGTAAACATTGCCAAGTGATGGCACATGTATTCTGAGCTGTGATCTCAGCAGTAGAAAGGGTAGAAATACCAGAGGCCAAGGGAGCAATAGGAGGTGTAGTCATTTATGCTCTGTGTGATGTTGTACCCAACTCAAAATACTCCAAATTGCATAAGGCCATTTTTGTGTGTCTTTGTCATTGCCAGTGCTTCTGAGTTCACCATGTCTTAAAATTTTGTGGGCAATGTGGGGTCATGTCTACCCCAGAGCATGAAGCGAAAAAACAGAGAGATATGACTCCTGCAAGTGTTGTGGGAAAAAGGCCTCCAGCACTTTCTATCTCTGATATCATGGTAGAGAATTTGTCCACTGTGCTGTCTGAAGAAAGCAAGAGCATTTTTGGCAATAAATTTGGATACCAAGTTTGGATCGAGCTTTGAAACAAGGTTGAAGCCATCTTAGGGAAAGAGAAAGGAAAAGTCTATACTCACTTAAACAATGATACCTGTTTATATGTGTTTGCAAAAGTGTAACTAGTTTATCTAGAATAACACATTGTTTCTAAATGCCCTCCTTCAACAATGCAGCAATAATTTCCAGTTGCTTTTGAAAGGAAGGCAGGAGAAATTTTAGAAACTCATGAGATAAGTGGGCATGGCCAACAAGCTCATTTAAATTAGAAAGTTATGTAAGATTTTGGGACACTGAGTTGCAAATCCCAGATTTTTTAAATTGCTATCTCACTTCTTTACCGGTCAGTAATATACTTTTTACTTATCTGCCTGTATGGAAATATCTTTGGGTAGAAACAGAAAATAAAATAGAAAGATCTTGGAACCTTAGTTAAGTATCATGGACTGCATAGTCAACACCTCTGTGCATGATATGAGAAAAAATGCGTTTGAATGTTTCGTACTACAGATCAAAAAGACAGGCTCAATCTCATGTCAATTGATTTAGACATCTCCACTCATCCTCTGGCTTCACCAAAACTTAGAGAAAACATCCTGAATGCAAAACTTAGAGAAAAGACACTTATTTATGGAATAGAATAAGTGTGAATTAAGTGCTTACATGATGAAGAAAGTGAAGAAACTGCTGGAAACCAAAAAGAAACCAGCAAACATGATTAGTCCTTCAGAGGAATGATGATGCAGAGGAGGAAGAACTTAGGAAATACTATGTGATATGTTATAGATTTGGTTCAAAGGATTAAAGAAAAAGAAGAATTCAAACATCCTCACATCATGATCCCACTGCTAAGTTTGGTATAAACAAAAATACCTTATAAGGCATTAGACATGAACTGGCCAGATAGGAAAATTTCTCCAGAAGTTTTGTATCAGAAACATGCTTAAATAATCTTAAGGTTCACATATAGAGAAAAAGGAGAATTACCACTGTTGTTCAGTCAAGTCATGTCTGACTACAGGATGCCAAGCTTTCCTGTCTTTCATTGTCTCTTGGACTTTGAGCAGACTTATGTCCGTTGAGTAGGTGATGCCATCTGAGGGAATTAAAATAGAAGAATTTCCAGATTTCTAGGGTTCCCAATAGTGATATAAATATTCAACTTGCAAATCTAAAGATGAAGGATCTGCAGTTATTTGTTCAAAAACTGAGGAGATAATGGTAAAGTAAATGAACAGAGTCTTTATATCCAAAGACTAGAGCAAGTAACCGTTAGCAGGATTTTGCATGCAACAGTCCAAACAACTTGGACCTAATGGCCTGAAATATAATAATTATGATTGTTAAGTAGGTGAGATACCTGGATCACATAAATTTCTAGTTTGCAAATTAGCTATAATGGTTGCTCTGAAAAGTACTCCAGAAATGAGAAACATCCCACTGATCAGAAAGACTGGGGATTAAAAACAAAAAGTCAGATTTTTAACTGAAAAAGTCATAAAACCAAGGTTTCAGGCTTCCCTAGTGGCTCAACTGACAAAGAATCCACCTGCAATGTGGGAGACCAGGGTTCAATCCCCGAGTTGGGAAGATCCCCTGGAGAAGGGAACAGCTACACACTCCAGTATTCTGGCCTGGAGAATTCTATGGACTGTATAGTCCACGGGGTCACAAAGAGTCGGACACGACTGAGCAAATTTCACTTCACTTAGTGCTTGCAGATGATATTGTTCAAGATAGCATTGATTCTCTCAATTTCTTCTAGAAAAGGGTATTGTTTGTATAATGTTTCAAAAAAGAAACAGATGCTTCTTTCTTCAGCTTCAAACAGATTTCACAGGCAAGTATTATGAATTGGAGAGTAGTCTTTGGAGACTTGACTAACCTTAGTCTTTCATTGTTCAATATGTCTTATTAACTTGAAAATTTTGAGGTCAGAGGTTATATTTGTGCTGTTAGATATAAGATTTAAGGAATATTTTTCTTCTATTTTTAAATAAAATACATTATTATTTACCTAAAAAGGTATAAATTTTAGAAAGCATCTAATTGTATCTTCCATAGACTAAAAATGTATAAGGGATAAACTAAAATGAAAAGATAGGTTGCTAAATTACAGTTTTGTTAAAAAGTTACATGAAATAAGAGAAATAAGTAAACACAAAAGTTAACAAAAAGATATCTACAATAGAAGCAGTAAGTATAGTAATTGATGCTATAGAAAATGGAACTGGTAATGTGGAAGGAGAAACAGATGATTCCCTAAAGTGCATAAAGAAAAAAATTTCTGCAACAAAGACAGAAAACAGTAATTCAAGCAGACAATAATTACTGTTCATAAAGGTCAAAATCAATAATCAAGTCTGTGGCTGAGAAATACTTTCCTGAGGTGGTATAACCCATGATTTCAGATCAGTAGGTTTTTTTGAACATAAATATTTGGTCATAGGAAATGAGCAGCTACATGTAGTTTAGAGAATGCATATCCTGTTGTGGTGTTACACAGATAGATAGACACACACACACACAGCCAAAACAAGAATAATTAGATTTTCTAATAACATCACTTTGCATCTATGCTCAGGAATAATATTGGTTCTTAGTTTGTTTTTTTTTTTTTTTCATTACATTTTCATCTGGTTTTCTTGTCAGGTATACAGGAGCACAGAATAAAATAGAGTAACTTCCCATCTTTTTCCTCTTAAAATACTTTCTCTAACATTGGCATTATCTCTCACTTGAAATTTCCCATAAAATACCTTGGAGTGTACACCTTTCTAAGGGCAAATCTCTAAAAGCCATTTTCATTTTTTCTAAAGTTATTGTTTTAATAACATTTCTGACTTTATTCGGGGTTAATTTTGGTGATCTATAGTTTTCTTCAAAATTGTCTAAGCTAAAATATTTTCCTATAAAATTGTAAATAGTGTTCTCGGAAAATGTTATCTCAATCTCTTCTGGACTCAAAGTCATGCTCCCCTTTTTTAATTCCAAGTTTGTTTGCTTTCCCTTTGTGCCTTCTCTCTAGTTGGCTCTTGGTCCTATTTGTCAAAGGCTTGTCTATCTTACTGATCTTTTCAAAGAACCAGCTTTTCTCTTTGTTAGTCAGTTCTGCCGTTTTTGTTTGTTTGCTGTTTCATTAATTTCTGATTTTAGAATCAGTTTCCTTCTGCTGTTTAGAGATTTATTTTATTGTTCTATTACTATCTTATTAAATTGTGGATTTAATTAATTTTTTTGTACTCTTCTTATTTTCTAATTATTTTAAAAACTATATTTTCTTCTGTCGCTTTGATCTTTAGTTTTGTATGTGGTATCTCCCTTGGAGTGTGAAGAAAGTAAAGCAGAGTGATTCAATGTTTGAACTTTAGAACTAAACGGCTTGACTTAAAAGTCTAGCTCTGTTGTGTCTGTGTCTTACCTATTATCTGGTATATTATTAAACCCCTGTGTCTTTAAATAGTATTAATAATAGTACTGACCTCTTAGAGTTTGTTTTAGGATTAAATATTTCAGTGTAACTAATAAATTTGGAAGAGCATCTACACACAGTAAGTACACAATAAACAGGCATTTATATGTTGATGTAATATTTTACAATGAGTTATTTAAAAGCAGTTTTATACTTGTTTTTATAATTGAGGGACATTTGGTCAATTTTTAAAATTATTGCTTTATGATCATTGAATTTGACCTGCATATTATTCACTTTTTGAATATGTTTCTGAATCTCCTGTTAAAAACAGCCGATTCTTGTTAATATACATAAATGCTTATTTGTTCTGTTTTGGTTTGAGGGTATGCTGAGGTATACAACCTAAGGTGTAATACCTAGCACACAAAGCGAAGAAGGTAAAATGCAGAAAGTTTTAGAAAAGGTGTAGAATAATCACTGCATTTTCCTTTTTGGCTTCATTTCAACTAGCTTGAGGCACCATTCACAGTGATAATTTCCTGTATATGTCCTTAACTGATGTTTATCTCTTCTTCAATTTTATTTGTTTTCTAACTTTAAGGAACTGATTATAGCTTTTGGTTCAGTTAGAAAGCCTATTTTTGTTGGGTTAGTTTCTTTCTTTATTATTTAAATTTTATTTTGTTTCTAGATATTTGACACAACAGGGTAAGAATGAAGTGTGTGTTTGGCTCACAATCTTAAAACAGAATTTATAATGTGTATTACTTAAATACAAAACATTGAGATCAAACAGATAAGTTTAAAAAGACAAAGATATTTTAGGTACTCTAGATAAGAAAGAGAATGAAGTGTTAATAACTGTCTCTTATACACATCTAGATGTGTATAAGAGACAGGGAACCTGGAATGTCAGGTCCATGAATTAAGGCAAATTGGAAGTGGTCAAACAAGAGATGGCAAGAGTGAGCATTGACATTCTAGGAATCAGTGAACTAAAATGGATCATAGTCAACAAAAAGTCCGAAATGCAGTACTTGGATGCTGTCTCAAAAACGACAGAATGATCTCTGTTCATTTCCAAGGCAAACCATTCAATATCACAG
This sequence comes from Cephalophus harveyi, assembly GCA_006410635.1. NCBI lineage: Eukaryota > Metazoa > Chordata > Mammalia > Artiodactyla > Bovidae > Cephalophus > Cephalophus harveyi. The sequence continues at coordinate 91,238 of SJYT01020647.1, read as the reverse complement.
TTATCCAAGTCTATGCCCCAACCAGTAATGCTGAAGAAGCTGAAGTTGAACGGTTCTATGAAGACCTACAAGACCTTTTAGAACTAACACCCAAAAAAGATGTCCTTTTCATTATAGGGGACTGGAATGCTAAAGTAGGAAGTCAAGAAACACCTGGTGAGTAGCCATTATGGTCAACAAAAGAGTCCAAAATGCAGTACTTGGATGCAATCTCAAAAACGACAGAATGATCACTGTTCATTTCCAAGGCAAACCATTCAGTATCACGGTAATCCAAGTCTATGCCCCAAGCAGTAACACTGAAGAAGCTGAAGTTGAACAGTTCTATGAAGACCTATAAGACCTTTTAGAACTAACACCCAAAAAAGATGTCTTTTTCATTATAGGGGACTGGAATGCAAAAGTAGGAAGTCAAGAAACACCTGGAGTAACAGGCAAATTTGGCCTTGGAATGTGGAATGAAGCAGGGCAAAGACTAATAGAGTTTTGCCAAGAAAATGCACTGGTCATAGTTGCTATCTCTCTGGGCACTAATCAGGACAAGACGGACAGATAAGGTACTCTTTCTTTCTATGTTGTGGTGCTTTATATCCATTCTTCCGGTTTCTTCAAGGCTTGACTATCCCATTACTCCAAAACTGCGTGCTTAGGACAGAACTGTTAGAAGCTCTTCTGTGGATTTCTCCAAGCTCTAGTTTATGACTACTGTTGTAACATGGACCTTGCTTCTTCTGGACTCCAGGTACCTTCAGCTTCTTGTTACAATGCTTCAGCTCTATTTAAGCATTTAAATATTTCCTCAGTTTTAGTGCCCAAGATTTTTTTAAATAGCCAGAAGTGTGTGTGTTGAGTCATGTTCAACTCTTTGTGACCCCACGGATGGTAGCCCACTAGGCTCTTCTGTCCATGGAATTTCCCAGGCAAGAATACTATTTCCTACTCCAGGGGATTCTCTACCACAGGACTGAACCCAAGTCTCTCATGTCCCCTGCATTGGCAGGTGGATTCTTTACCACTATGTCACCTGGGAAGCCCCAAAGCAACCAGGTAGTCCTTATGAATTTTCCCAATCCCAAGAAATAAAAATTTCTTTTCACTTAGCTTCTATTTCTTTACTTTTATTTAATGAATCACACTTTCGCAAGACTCAGCCCTCTCTAAACAAATACTTCATATCTAATACAACATAGTTCTCTTCTGATAATACTCATTCAATCACTGCCTAGACATACTACTACAGTGGAAATCACAGTAATTTATATATACGTTTTTAAAAATGGAAGGAAAATACACATAACAAAATTTACTATCTTAACAATCATTTTAAGTAGACAGTTCAGCAATGTTAAGTACATTTACACTGTTGCTCAATCTTCACAACACTTTTCATCTTGCAAAACTGAAACACTATGCTAATTAAACAGCAAATCCCCATTCCCACCTCCTCCCAACTCCTGACAACCATCATTCCACTTTCTCTATGATTTTCAGTACTTGAGGTACTTCATGTAAGTGGAATCAGACAGTAACTGTCTTTTTGTGACTGACTTATTTCACATAGCATAATCCTCTCAAGGTTCAACTAGGCTACAGCATATGTCAGAATTTCCTTCTTAATGCTGAACAGTATTTCACTGTAAGTATATATTTTATATTGTTTATTCATCCACCCATTGAAGAACATTTGGTTTTCTTCCATCTTTTAGTTATTGTGAATAATGTTATAAACATGGGTGTATAAAAGTCTCTTTGAAACTTTCCTCTTAATTCTTTGGTTATGTGTCCAGAAGAGGAATTGCTTTATATTTATTGAGATATAATTCACACAATTTAAAGTAAACAATTTAGTGGTTTTTAGTAAATCTGCAGAGTTGTGCAACTATTACCACAATCAGTTTTGGAACACTCATCACTCCTAAAAGAAATTCTATCCATAAGTAATCATCTATCACTATAAATTGACATCTCCCAAATTCATATCTCTAGCTTGTACCTCTCTACTAACATATTCAACTGCCTGGGTATCTAGCAGACAAAACAAACTTAACATGTCTAAAAAATGAACCCCTGAACCTTTTCCTATAAAACTTACTTTTTCCACAATATTCACACCTCTCATAAAAACATCACCCATCTAGCTGCTAAAACCAAAAAGCTTAGAATCCTCCCTGCCTCCTTCTTACACACCCTACTTTTAATCATGAATGGTCTTCTTGGTCAAACCTTCACAACATATCTAAACCCACACTTTTCTCCTCACTTTGTCTACTGCCACCCACTTCTCCCCTCGCCGTTCTCCTACTGCTGCCCTTCCCCTGCTACAATCCATTCTCAACACAGCAGCCCCAGAGATCCTTTCTACAATAAGTCAAATCATGTCACTCCTCTAATCTCGGTCTCTCCACTGACCCCCAGTTTCACTCAGATTAAAAGCTAAAATTCTTCCAATGGCCCACATGGGCTTGTGTGATATGGTCCACTGCTCCTTCTGGGACCTCATCTCCTTCCAGCCTCTTCCACGTTCTGTCTGCTTCAGTCACACTAGTCTCATTCACTGCTCCTCTGAAAACATCAGGCATCCTCCCATCCGCGGACTCACCGCTCTCACTGTATGCAGTGTTCTTCCCCCAAACCTGTATGTTTCACTCCATCGCCTGGAGAAGATCTTAGCTTAAATACATCCTGATCAGTGAGGACTTCTTGACCGTTCTATTTAAATTTGTCTTGTTCACCCCATACACTTCCTATCTTCTTTGTCTGTTTCACATATCTCCAAAGCTTTTATTGACAGGTAACTTTATGCCTGATCCTACCACTTACAATATACTTCTTTCAACTTGAAAAATATTAAAAATGTATAGAGTTAAGAATCATACACTTGTTCAAATAGAACCTTACTGCACATATTATTAAGTAAACTGATTTTTTTTCACTCAAATTGTAACTGTCCTTCAGCGTCAACAATTATTTATGGAGAAAGTCAAGTATCGTACTTTACACAAGACAGTTTTAAACATGCTTTCCATTTGGGTTGGTTTCCATTACCTTGCCGATTAACTTCATTCTGAAGTAGCTCTTCCATTGCCTCCTCCTCAGCAATATCTAAAGGTGTGTCTCCTTCACTGTTGACAGCTCCTACATGTGCTCCCTGACCAATCAAAAACCTGCAGAATTAAAGGGAAGAGAGTTAAGCAATGATGGTATCGTTGAAATAAGACTAAATGAACAGCTAATGAGGTAAGCTTCTATGCAAGAGCAGCAATAAAAACAAAGAAAAGCATAGGCATTATGTAAGCTTTAAGAAACTATCATAAAGCATGCTTTCTTTTCTTTTTAAAATTTCGTATTTCCTAATTTTTCTGTAAGGAATACACTAATACAATACTAATACAAAACACTCAGTTGTGTCCAACTCTTTGCGACCCCATGGATTGCAACCTAAGAGGCTCCTCTGTCCATGGGATTTTCCAGGCGAGAATACTGGAGTGGGTGGCCATTTCCTTCTCCAGGAGATCTTCCCGACCCGGGGATCAAACCTGTGTCTCCCACATTGTAGGTAGATGCTTTACCGTTTAAGCCACCAGGAAAGTCACAATACTATATTAATACTGTACAAATACTAATACAAAAATGTCATTTAAAAATATTACAAATATTTTAAAACAGTTATGAAATCTTTCATAGGATTATTTCAGACTGTCTCCATTAAGATTTTTCATTATCTCCATATTGACTGGTTCCCTAACTGATCTTCACACTCCCAGTCTCATGCCATAAGCAAAAGCTCCTAACCCGAGACTCATGGACATAATGCAGAAAGTCATTCAGGTGGTAAAGATATCTTAAAATACTGTTCATGCTCATCAGTCTTTTTAATGTGTTACTGAAGAAGAATACACATACTTTGCACTATTTTATTTTATGCATCTGAAATACAATACTAAGAACAGATTCACAGGCTTTATTACACCTGCCAAAGGGATCAAGGGATCCAGATACAAAATGGTTATCTCTTTCACTATACCAACTGCACATCTTCCAGAATCATCTATTTGATATGACTGGAGTCAATTCTCAATTTAAGATTCTCTGAATGGTTGTCCATGCTAGAAAAAAACACACATGACCCTTATTGATCTGGTTTTATCTTCTTTTCAGCCTCGTACTCTTTCCACATTTTAGACTCCAACAATATGGAACTGCTTGTAGTTCCAGACTAAATCATGTTCTTTTGGCATCCGTGATTTTACTTTGATGTAAAGAATGGTTCTTTTTTTCTCATATCCCTAAATCAATCTACTCTTATTCGTTTATTTTTATAGGTTACATGACAATATATGCATTATAAAAACAGTGAGTAAGAAAAAAAAAGCCCACAGAGTTTTTTAAAAAGAAAAAACTCTATACCTCTTTTATTGTCATGTTCCCTCTCAGAGATAAACACTATCAATAGCATGGCAAGGATCTTTCCAGTACCTTTGCTATAAATTTATATGTTTGTATATAAACAAATAAACGTAGTTACTTCTGAGGTTCTTTTTGTAAAACAAAATTAATGGAATTACTTTAAATGCACTAGAATGCAACACTTGCCTTCTAATAGCTGAAAAATATTTCACGATATGACTGGATCAATTTTTTTAATACTATCTTGCTAATGGATGTGTTTCTTAAATGGACATTTGACATTATCAATCTTTAAAATTTTTCTCAATGTGATGAGAATAAAGCACCTTATCATCATTTTATTTCCTGACTACACAGGAGGTTGAAAATATCTGGATATGTTTACTAGCATTTGTATTTTCTCCTTTTGTGAACTTTCCATTTACATCTTTCACTTTTATTTTTAATGTCTGCATTAATTCAACGAACACTTATGGGATGTTATAGATTGAATGACTTTGTGTTCCTCCAAAATTCATGTTGAAACCCCAAACTACCAATGTCATGGTATTAGGAAGCAGGATTTGGGGAAGGTAATTTAGGTATAGATCAGATCATGAGGTTGGAGAATCCATGATGGGATTAATGTTTTTAAAGAAGAAAATAATAGAGCTCACTGTCTCTCTACAGTGAGTACACAGCAAGATGACAGCCGCCTCCAAACCAGGAAAGGAGCCCTCCCAAGACACAGAATTATGTGTCTTGAACTCTCTAGTCTCCAGAACTGTGAGAAACAAATGCCTGCTGTTTAAGCCTCCTAATTTATAGCATTTTTCTTACAGCAGTCAAAGCTAAGACAAGTGCCTACTATGTATCGAGCACTCTATTACATGTCAGGAATATAATAGCAAACAAAAACAGATGCAGAGCGTCCCCTCAATGATTTTATAATCTAGAAAGAGAGCTAGATTATTTATCTAAATTAATGTAAAACTTTGATGCCTTATGACAGAGACTTTTACCTCTGTAAGTGAATTAACAGAATTTTAATTTAGTAAGGTCAGGAAAGGATTCCCTGAAGAATATATACATACTAGCAGCAAACGTAACGGAAGGAGTGTGTGAGCCAGAACCAAAACCCTGTGACAGGAAACGTGTATGACTAGACAAGTGCTTGTGTGCGTGCTAAGTGGCTTCAGTAGTGTTTGACTCTGCGACCCCATGGACTATGGCTAGACAAGGGCCTGGTTCATCTTCCTGGGAGTAACTGAAAAAGAATTAATCAATCTCTACACAGTTTCTGTCATGTACACCCCGAAGTTAGTGTTTATTTCGTAAGATCCTTAAATGACCATTTATGTGTTTCAAGAAGATCACTTTGTGCAGTATGGAAAACAAATAGAATGGAGAAAGAAAGCAGGCCCACCAGCTAATCAGCTACTGCAGCAGGAGAGAAAAATTATGCTGGAAGTTTGAATTTGATGGAGGAAATGGATAAATTCCAGAGCTATCTAGGAGATCCTAGAGATCAGCTGGATACAAGAAGCAAGGGTGAGGAAGGTACCTTTGATCAACTGATTTTTTAATTTGTATGGATGGCTATACTAATTAATGATTCACAAAAAACTAAGTTATTCCCTACTTCTAACAGACTTGTTGCAAGTATACTGTCACTACATTACATTTACATTACAGTACATTTACTATATTGTCACTACATTAAAAAAATATTTCTGACAGTATTCTGTTATGAGTGAAGTTTAAAGGTTATATGAAGTCAGGTCTGTTGACCTTTTGCTTTAAGAAGGATTTTCCCAACTAGCTATGAATATCTATGTGGAGATATAACTTTTATAAGACACACAGACAGGAAGAGAAAGAGAGAAGAAGGAAATAATATATACCATAAAGTTAACAGAGGTAACATTAGGAGGGTTTTGCTTTGTTTTTCATCCATGCCTCACGGCACTTGGGGTCTCAGGTCCCCAGCTAGGGATTGAACCCGCACCCTCCACGCTGGAAGCGTGGAGTCTTAACCACTGGACCACCAGGGAAGTCCCGCATTAGGAGAGATTTGTATTAGTGGGGATTTTTCCAAGGTTGGGGCTAGGGAGTGGCATTTGTTATCCTAGTTTTCTTCAGCAAGTTCATTTTGTGTATGTATATCAGACCACAAAAGTGGCTACCATGCCATTTTGCAGCCTGGTATTAAAAATACTTAATGTTATAAGCATTTCTCCTTATATGAAGCAATGTTTCATTTTTATGATGTTCACAGGACGTCTACAAACAGAAGTCATATGTGAATTGAAGCAACTGTTTCTGTTCACAGTCTTTAAAGTCATAATATAAAAGTAATGAATAACATACACATACTATCATGTGTAAACAGGTAACGAGCAGGAAACTGCTGTAGAACACAGGGAGCGCAGCTTGGTGCTCTCCATGATCTAGAGGGGTGGGGTGGGGGGAGAGGGAGGGAGGCTTAAGAGGGAAGGGATATAAATATATGCGAAAGTCAAGTCGCTCAGTCGTGTCCAACTCTTTGCAACCCCATGGATTGTAGCCCATGGAATTTTCCAGGCAAGTGTACTGGAGTGGGTTGCCATTTCCTTCTCCAGGGGATCTTCCTGACCCAGGGATCAAACCCGGGTATCCCGCAATACAGGCAGATTCTCTGAGCCACCAGGGAAGCCCATATATAAACATATATAAATATAATTATGACTGATTCGTGTTGATGTATGGCAGAGATCACAACAACGTAAAGCAATTATCCTCCAATAAAAAAAGAAAAGTAATGAAGAATATTTATATACTACAAATGAATAAATATGAAGGAAAAAAAAAGGTATTAATGCAATAGTAACTACTATGCTCCAGGAGAGTATGTAAGTATTCTGCTAGGCAAAATCTCAATCAAACAATCAGATATTTAAATAAAGGAAGGAAGGAAGGAAGGAAGGTGAAGTCGCTCAGTCGTGTCCGACTCTTTGTGACCCGTGGACTGTAGCCTACTAGGCTCCTCCGTCCCTGGGATTCTCCAGGCAAGAACACTGGAGTGGGTTGCCATTTCCTTCTCCAATGCATGAAAGTGAAAGGTGAAAGTGAAGTCGCTCAGTCCTGTCCAACTCTTAGCGACCCCATGGACTGCAGCCTTCCAGGCTCCTCCATCCATAGATTTTCCAGGCAAGAGTACTGGAGTGGGCTAGCACTCTCAAACTACTATTTGCAAATTTTAAGAGAGATGTCAATCAATCAATATACCTCATGGCATTCTTATTACCATGAATAATCTGAAAAAATCATTCAAAGATTGTTTTGGTGAGGAAAAAAAAGCATAAACATTTAAATTCTGCAGACTTTGGGTGTGGTTCCCACTTCAGTTTCTTGACAGCTGTGTGATATTCATTTACTTAAAACATTTGAAACCTAGTTTATAGATAACTTACAGGGTTGCATTATGTTTAAATGAGTTGATGCCTAAAAATAAAGTTAAAATTCTATCTTTTATCACATCGTGAGAAATCATCACATTCAGAAAGCAATGTTTAAGATAATGTGAAACAAAATAACGGCAATCTGGAATACCAGAAATCCACTTTGTGGGACCCTTGGAGATACTGAAAACAGACAGCTAGATTTCCTTCAGAACAAAAAAGGCTGGGTATTATAAGCAGCTCATGGGACTCCTGATTAGGAAAACACACTATATTTAAGATTTCTTGAGGGGGAAACAAAAACAAAAACACAAAGATTTCACATAGGAGTCCCAAAGTGGAAGTCAGAATATTAGGCTGTTTCTCAGACAGGTGACTTTTTAAAACACTTCCGGGTTTATAAAAGAGGGAGGGGGCAGGCTTCCTCAGTCATGTTTGACTCTGCGACCCCATGGACTGTTGCCTGCCAGGCTCCTCTGTCCATGGGACTCTCCAGGCAAGAATACTGGAATGGGTTGCCATTTCCCACTCCAGGGGATCTTCCCAGCCCAGGGATCAAACCCATATCTCCCACATTACCGGCGGATGCTTTACTGCCTGAGCCACAGGGAAGCCCAGGAGATGCCACCTACTAAATGAATAAAATCATTATATATTATTGGAGAGAAAAACAGTAGATTCAATGCTAGGTTTACTGAGATTTTTGATCATCTAACAGTTGTAAGTCAATAAACAATTTTGGATAATTAATAAACCTCAAAATCAAGACATGATTCAAAGTATTTATACAAAATTACTGCTTATGTGTTAATCTAAAAATCTAATAAAAGGTGTAAAACTATTAAGTTAATGTATGCAACTTGGATGTGGTATATTAGATGGGTAGGATTCGATCTTGGTTAGAATGATTCGGTGTCAACTGAATTTGAATGACAAATTTGATGGATTCTATTAATTATCTTGGATTCTAAGTTTTATCAAAAGCCAAACTACAGAAGAGACTGCTTGACAAAGGGAAATAGTTCATTTTAAAATTCTATCTTTAAGTTAGAAGCTAATGAAAACACAGTGATTAGAGACAGAGATTTCATCAGCAAGAACTAAATAACGTACATTGTTATTTACTGGAGAAAAACTAGTATCAAGAGGTTGTTTTAACCAATACGTGGACTTTTCATGTATTCAGTCCATGAATTTTTTAAAAATTGAAATGTCAGTGTAGCCTTAAGAAAAAAGTTCTGTTACATAGATGAACTCAAGGTCATTATGGTAAGCAAAATAGTCACAAAAAGCCAAACGCTGTATGATTCCACTCATATGGAATGTCTAAAGTTGTCAAAATCATAAAAATAGCAAAGAGGAAGGCAGTTATCAAGAAACTAGTGGAGTGAGGAGGGGAAATTAGTGTTTACCAGGTAGAATTTTAGTACTGCAAGATGAAAAAGTCTATCCCGATTTGTAGCAAAAAAAATATGAATATACTTAACATTATTAAAATTGAATATTACATTTCTATCACAATGAAAAAAAAAACACAAAAGTTAGAAAACCACTTAAATAATTGTTTCTTGAAAATTCAAATGAATTACTCAAAACCATCCAATGAGACAGAAATTACGAAAATTAAGCTACCTCAACTTTTCAAAGATGGTAAGTAGAACATTAACTTCAAAAATAAATGGTATTTACTTTTGAAGTCTCTGAGCAACGTCATAAAATAAGTATAAATAACCTATGCATCTTCAGTGGGAATGTACTCTGCTATCTCATATTTAAAGTTCTTTATCATAATAAAAAATAGCTGAAAATAATTTTAACAATAAGAATCCAAACAAAAGTTATGAACTGGGACTGAGTTTTTTTTTAAATTAACAGTTTTCCCCTCAGCACTTGACAAATGGTGCGCCACGTCTTTCTCATCTCCATGTTTCTGAAGATACGTCTGTTTTAGTTCAATCCCCCCCTGCCCCACAGTAATTTCTTTCTCGTTGCTTCGAATTTTTACTTTGTCTTTAGCTTTCAGAACTGAAAGGTTTATCTTGTTTCAAATTGGCTAAACTTCCTGAATCTGTAGGTTTATAGTTTTGCCAAGTTTAAGTAAGTTTTTAGCTATTATTTATTATTTCTTTAAACACTTCTCCAGCCATGCCCTCTCTCTTCTTCTGGGACTCCAAAGGCATAAATGTGAGCTCTCTGGTATAGTCCCACTGGCCCTTGAGGCTCTGTTCATTTAATTTCAGTCTAGTTTCTCTCTGTTGCCCATTTTGGTAATTTCTATTGTTCTGTTTTTCGAGTCACCAATTCTTTATTCTATCCCCTCCATTCTGCTGTTAAGCCTATCTGTTATTTATTTCGGTTATTAGATTTTTTCAATTCCAAAATTTCCATTTGATTCTTCATCTTATATTTCTTTGCAGAGTTTTTTGGGCTGCAACTTTTTTTCATTTGTTTCAAGCATACTTTTAATTGCTTGTTGAAGCATTTTTGTGATAGATGCTCTTACAATCTTTGTCAAATAATTTTAAGATTAATGTCTCAGTAATCTCAATGCTGGTCTCCACTGTCTTTTTCATTCAATTTGAGATTTTCCTTCGTATGACAACTGATTTTCATTTAAAATCTGGACACTTTGAGCACTATTAGAGTCCAGATCATGCTTAAATCTTGTATGTTTGCTGATGACGTTTTTGGCCCTGCTCTAGCAGAAAAGATGGGAAGGGGCTATCTCATTATTATAAGGTAGGGGTAGAAGTTCAGGTTTCCCACTCAGCCTCCAATGACACTAGAAATGGAGCAACTCCCTGTTACCTCTGGTTCCCCACCAAGCCTTCACTGCTACTTCCTGGCTGAGAAGGTATGGGTGTCTCACTATGATGCCCTATGTGGCTCCTACTGGCACCACAAGGGGAGAGTTAGGCCTCTTTACTGATGGGCAATGGTGGAAGTATAACCTCTACCACACTTCTTCTGACTTCACCTAAGTGGGGAGGTGGAGGTGCTCCTTTTTACTACCAGGTGGGGGTTTAAGTCCAGGCTTCCCACATGTGGTCTCCAGTGCAAATGAGGGCTAGTTAACCATCTGATGAGGATGAAAGTCTCAGCGGGCTCTGTATCTCGCCTAATCTGACATCATGACAACAGGGGCTGCTAGGGCACCTCGTGACAGCCTGGTAATTTTGGAAGTCTATGTTCCCTACTTGGCCTGTGCTAGTGAGGGTGTGGGTGGGAACTTGGTTTCCTTCTGCAGTGCTTGGTGGAGTAAACAGTAGGTTTTTGTTTTTAAAGGTTTTAGGGTGTCTCTCTCCTAGTACTTGGCTAAAAGGGTTATGCTTTGTTGGGGCTCTCTTTGAGGGCAGTGTGCAGCCACCATTGTTCTGGGTTATCAGTTTCCTCAGTTCGAAGTGCGGCACACTGAGGCGAAGAGAAAAGGCAAAAACTCACTCCTGTGTTACTCCTTGAATCCTGAGATCCCAAGTTGTTCTGACTTCTTTCCACTTTTCAGAGTGTTTGTTATCTTATATATAATATGCAGGGATTTTAGTTGTACTTAGCAGGAAAAATAGGGAAAAGCATATATATTCTGTTTTCCCATAAACAGAAATTATTTCAATCTTAAAAAAAATCAATCCGTCAAAGTCCCTCAGGTGGAAGTATTATTTTTATATGTAAATCATGTTTTTAGTCCAATAACATGGATTAATGTGGTCCTGATACCTTGCCAAACACCTGGCTGAATTTCTGACATCATGGTTTCACAGTTATGCTCTAGATACAATAGCAAAGACCAGGCTAATACATGTGAGAGAAATGAATTTATTGTGAAAGTGGGCTCTTTTCCAACTGTCTAGGCACCTGGATTGTCAAAACAAAACAAAAACATATTCAAAATGTGTGCAAGTATTTACATTCCTCTCTTCTCTTTGCAGAATACCTTTAAATATAGGAAATTCTGAAGGTTCTATCTTCACTATTTATTTATTCCCCAGAGCAGTGACAATACTTCTTTGATTGTGTGCTAACACCTACTAAAGATGCATACTTGTTTATTAAAACCAATTACATGCACTGCTGTCCTACTTTATTACTGCATCTCCCAATGCCCAGAGGCAAAAATCCTACTTATTATGTAATAATTCTAAGATGTAAATTCCCCCAGAGTTTAATATTGCTAAAATCTACAATCAATTGAACTTACACTCATACATACAATGGATAAGGAACACAACGTGGCTGTCTTTGTGTAGCTCAGTCCTAGCTATTCCTGCTGTTTCACTTCAACTGATTTATGTGCACTGATACCTTTAATACCTTATTTATTGAGCTTAATTATTAATTAAAAAAATACCTTCCTAGATGGTGTTTGACATTTTTTGTTGATACCGTGTATCAATAAGGTCAAGAAAGCATCACCAACAAAACCTGAAGGATGCTATCAGTGTCAGTGGTTTAGAAGAAAATCCCAAAGGCAACAAGAAAATATTCTTTAGCAATGCTGCATCCACGACACGGCAACTGTATAAAGAATGACACTGTGTGGGGGGGAAAAAAACATCTCAAGGTGCTTAAAAACAAGAAACCATACACACTGTGTTACAGTTGTTTTTTTTTTAACCTTTTAAGTTGGTACATAAAATAATGATACTCTGTTAAAATGATGGAATCAGATTTGATGAAATTCAGTATACACATTATAAACATACCCCAAAAAGTCCGGGTTTCTTATTGCATCTTTTCAACTGGCATCTCAAACTAGGCCTATTTAAATCCACATTCTACTATATGCTTTCCTCTGCTTCCCTCAATCAATTCTTATTTTAGTTTAATGGCGCCCTTTTACCAATTACAAAGGCTAGAAGGGGAGGCAGAACAGTGCAGTGCAGACTTGACAAGACAGTCTACGTTTAAATCCTAGCTCTGCCAATTACTGTATGTGATTTCTCTATTTCCTCACCCATAAAAAATTAGAATTACAGTATGGGCCAATCACTCATCTAAGCACGAATTTCAAAACTTGTCATATTTTGGAAAGCTACTAAGTTTTCCAAACTCACTCCTACTGAGTCTGAGTCCATCCGCCATAACCAAACATATTGATACTTTTGCAAAAATAAATTAACGCTTAAGTGGGCGAGAAACAAAGACTATAAACAGCCTCGCCTCAGATCTAGTCATGGTTTGCTGCCAAGTGAGCCTATACCAATCTTACAACTGGGCATTTTTCAGAGTTTTGGGGTTTTAGAATTGTGCATCTGGACCGTAGGGTAGTGGTAGCAATATATTTTCACGTAATTGTCGGGATGACCAGAATTATATACAGTTAAAAAGACTCTGAGTAGTGACTCAAAGTGCTCAGCCAATGTTAGCTATTACCAGCACTATCACTACTGTTGATTTTTCTTTCCACCTTACTACCTAGATCCAGTCAATCAGACCAAACATTTTTATTTTCCAAATTTCTTTCAGATCTGCCCCACCTTCAAGCAAGGCACACAAATTCCTCTGTGCTACAGCCCCAGTTCCCTCTTCCTGAAAATACTACAGCTCCAAAGAAGCCTCTTATCCAAGGCAATCATGACAACCACTGATTTGGTTAACCAGAAAAGATTATTAAAATAGGTAATAGTAAAATATATCACATATGTGAAAATAAATAAATGCAAGACATTTATTTCAACACAGACGATACTGGAGAATGTCTCCAATGACTTAAATCCACGTTACCTTTCTTGCATAAATTATACTCCTAATGTACTAAGACATCAAAATGTCTTAAAGTGAAACTAACATTTGCAGTCAACACAAATGCAATCTGAGTATATAATCCTTCTAGATATTTTTTTCTTTCAATTTTTCAGTTGTTGCACCACATCCAATTAAAGAGCAACTATATTTTCAGAACTTTTCCTTTATTGAGGCTTTTCCAGATAGTTAAGTTAATCATTAGCAATAATTTTCTTTTTTGTACACATTGCATCAGTTTTGAGTGCTCTCATTAAATTATATTATCACTAACAAGGGAAATAGACATTAATAGGCCAGAAAACACACAACTAACTTTTAGTAGGCATGTAATTCAACTAGTGGAAACAAAAGTAAGTGAGCTTAGTAGAAGCAGTATGCGTGTTACAATGGTCAATATTAATAACTTTATGGCAGTCATTCAATATGTTATAACAAAGAAATGGCCAATGTTAGTAATAGAGTGGATGTTAGTTAAAAGAGCTTTAACCATGTGTTATTTCCCATTTCTGAATATGATTTTTCTCAGATAGCTCTCAACTCCCAGAGGCAAAAATTCTGCTACTCTAGATAGGGGGAAGCTGCTGTGTAGCACAAGGAGCTCAGCTCAGTGCCCTATGATGACCTAGAGGGGTGAAGCAGGGGGTGTGGTAGGAGAAAGGCTCACAAGAGAGAGGGTATATATATATAATCTGATTATATATACATATAGCTGATTTATGTTGTTGTACAGCAGAAACTAATTCAACACTGTAAAGCAATTATACTCCAATTAAAAAAAAAAAAAAAAAAAAAACCCTGTCCATTGTTTAACAATGTCACCTCCCTGGAATCTTTCTCTGAATGGTCTAAAGAGAACTGATCACTTCTTCCTCAATGTTCCTTGAACATCTCTTGGTCCATTTCTTCTGTCTAGTATTGGTACTGACTTCATATGAATCTGTAAGCTTGAAGATTAGGTCCAACTGCCATCATTTTTACTTTTTAAAATCCCTAACGCTACTGTGCTGCTGCTAAGTCACTTCAGTCGTGTCCAACTCTGTGCGACCCCATAGACGGCAGCCCACCAGGCTCTCCCGACCCTGGGATTCTCCAGGCAAGAACACTGGAGTGGGTTGCCATATAGGAGACAGTAATAATGTAACAGAAAGAACATTAGAATTTGAGTATTGAGAATGAGGGTCCAATTCTGATTGTGAAATGGAAATAACTGAACATGTTCATAGAGTAGTTAAAAAAAAAAAGCAATAAGAATATATATATCAGAATACTGTGGTTGCTGTTCAGTCACTAAGTCGTATCTGACTCTTTTGTGACCCCTAGACTGTAGCCTGCCAGGCTCTCTGTCCATGAGATTTCCCAGGCTAGAATATTGGAATGGGTTGCCATTTGGACTGAACCCTGTGTCTCAAGCATTATTCTTTACTGCTAAGCCACCAGGGAAGCATATATGAAAATATGCTTGGGGCAAATATACCTCATAAATAAAATTTTAGTGTTTTCAAAGGCTCTTAGATTCAATTTCACCTTCTGAGACTTTTAATCAAAATACATGGTCTGTTTACACTAGCAATGTATCATTATTATAAGAAATATGTAAACTGAAATGCATGGATTTGCCAACTCTTCTTGGAGCTCAAATAACCATATATCAGAATCAATATGACAAATGACTACTTCCCTCTCCCCTGTTCCTCTCATTGAGCTGGGTCTGCCCTAAGGGCAAATAATCAGATTATAGTTTTATTAAATAATCCAGGAAAACCAAGAGTTTAACTATTTTTCACTAAAAGTAGTGACCAAAAATAGTAATACAAGTAATAACTAATTCAGCTAACTGTACTGATATTAAATACTTCACTGTATTTAAATATTAAATACAGCTAAACTGTACTGATATTAAATTTAGCTAACTGTACTGCTCTTCATTGTGCCAAGTGTTTTATAAATATGATCTCATCTAATCTTCACAATAATCTTATAAAGTAGGGATAAGTGCTAACTAACATTTCCACTTTATAGATGAGGAAACAGGTTCAGAGAAGTTGGTAGTCTGTCTAAAGTTAACAGCAATTACTTAGCAGTTAAAATAAAAAGAGTTGTCTCATTCCTGACCTTGAACTCAGGAATATTATAATGCTTCTCATAGGTGTGGTGATGCAGTTCATATAGTTCTTAAATTGGTAAGAATTTCTGATTCTTTCACCAAAAACAACATTACTGAATTCCAGACAGGGGAATCAGCAGGTGCAGACTATGAAGCAAGATGCCTAGTTTGTTTAAAGGCTCAGCAAGAAGACCAGTTTGGCTAAAAGAGACCCTGGAGAAGAGTGGAGAAAATGACATCATAGATGTAACAGGGGGCCACACCATAGCCTCATAGCAACCAGAACCCTAATTTTTGAATGCATTATAAACCCACTGGAGGATGAAGAGCTTTGAATAAAATGTGACACTATTCCACTTACAATATCTTACAAGGATCATTCTAGCTGCTGTGCAGAAAATAGATGGGGGGAGAAGATGGTTATGGCTAAAATGATTCCAACTGCAATAATTCCAGTGAAGAACAACAGTGTCCAGGATCAGGGAGAAAGGAAAGAAGTGATGAAATAGTTAGATATTGAATATATCTTGAAAGATAAGCCAAGAGAAGTCTTGAAGATTCTGTTGGATATTTATGAAATAAGGTTATAAAGAAGAAAAGACATGATATAAATAAGCCACCACAATATTTTAAAAAGTTATACCCTTAAATAGTGATTCTTTAATAATCAAATGACAAAACTAGTGAAACTTTTTCCATGCTGTATATAAGACCATGAAAATGTCACTGAATGTCATCACCAGTATTTTATGATGATATGAAATCTTCAACAGCAATGTCTTCAAAGCTACTCCAAACATGAAGGAAAATATATTAAATGCACTAATTAATCAACATTTCATTCTATATGCTATGAAACCACATAATGCTACCTAACACAGGGCTAATTTTCTCTATTATTGGAAAATTTTAATGCAAACACTAGAGCTACTTGAGATAAAAGCATTCCTTAAATATCTGTGGTGGAAGCCTAAAAAATACAGTGATGAAATTTAAAAGATTATAATCATATCAATAACCAAGATGTTAATAAAACAAACCATTTAAGTTTTATTGTTCAAGTATGAATTATTTTTCACATAAACAAAAATTCTTACAATTTGCAATTAAAAAAAAATAAAAACAATGCTAAGGAAAAGGTTATAGTCATTCAAAAAAGTAACATTCGTTGGTCAATCAAGAAGGACAAGCTGAATTAACCACAATGACACTGTACAATGGAGTACGAAATACTAAATCTAAAGAGAACAATGAGAAATATCTCTATATCCCACTACACAGTAGTCTCCAGGAGAGACTGTTAAGTGAAAAGAGAAAAGTGGAGAAACAGTATATGATAATTTTTCATTTATCTACAAAGGGGGAATAATGCTCACATTAAAACACAAACTGGGATAAAACATAAAATTTAAAAATGTCACCTATAGGAAATAGGGTGGTAATTGCCATTAGACCTGGTATTTTATGTAAACTGTCAAACAAAATTAAACAAAAAACAAACTCTAAAACAGAAGTAAACAATTAACGTAATGGTATAGATAGTGTCATAGCCACACAGAAAAGTACTATTCCAAGTGATTTCAACACACACAGTAATTCAATGGTATACTCCAACTGGGATACCATAAGGACAAAAAGAAATGTCACCCTCCTCACTCCTGTCAAAAAACAAAACCAAAAACAAATCCCAAACTTTAAGCTGCTTTCAGTACTTATGATTATTGGTGGTACTGTTATAAGCAGTCTAATGTACGTGTAATATATAATGCAGCAAATTAGTAACTATGTATTATTTTAATTCTATAATTCCTGGCAATGAAGAAGGGAGAAAGAAAATACAGAGAAAAAACAGAAGAGGTTAAAGAAAGATACCCTGTGGGTGCTGAATTTGAAAGAATGACCAATCCAGTATAAAAGGGACAGGTTTCTTTAGAGAAATGGCAATTCCAGAAATATAAAAGATGTGTCTGGAATATTTTTATACTACTAAATAGGAATGAAGCTTCTAAAGATCACTTTACTGGGTCATATCCCAAGATCTTAGAAGCCAACATGAAGAGACTCTTGTTGATCAAAGATAGTACAATTTGCTAATCAGTAAGGATAATAACTGCAATACACTGAAATACATGAAGTATGCTTAAATGCACGCACTCCTCAAGTTTCTTAAATCACACATACACACACAAAATCAATTAGTCCTTTCTGAAGGGTAAGTAAACCAACTCACTATTTTGAAAACCAGTATTATAAAGGGAAAGAATAAAGAATATATCCTGATTTCGTAAAAAACTTGTACTAGGGGTAACCAAATAGTAGACATGAAGAAGTTTCCTTTACAAAAATGTTTCAGCTATAAAAAAGAACTGAGTTTTCTTCTAATTATTCTTTCATCTATTCTTTCTCTTATTCATTATTATTTCTTGGTTACTAGAAGCCAAGTCACAGGATTTGATTTTCAATGCTTTTTACATAATAACTTAAATATATAATTCAGTTATAGTTAATGGTTAGTTATAATTAACTGATCATCTTAGACTGAAACACTAAATTGAACACGTTTTCTTGGACTCCATAATCGTTCAAGTATGTACAAAAGTCATTATATTTAATTTTGCTTTTACTCTACAGTCTAATGACATCGAACTGTAACTTTTAGGGAAGAACACCTTGATGCAACAGTGAGAATTTTATACTGCCTATATTACACTGCTAGCATTACCATAACAAAATACCATACACAAACTGGATCAAACAACAGAAACTCATTCTCTCATAGCTCTGGAGGCTAGAAGGTCACGATCAAGTGCTGGCAGGATTGGTTTCCTCTGAGGAGTCTCTCCTTAGCTTACAGATGGCCACCTGCTAGCAGTGTCCTTATGCTGTTTTTTCTGTGTGCAAGCCCTTGATGCCATTTTTTGTGTCCATAAGATTGAATTAGGGCCCACCCTAAGGGCCTCAGGTTAAAAGGCTCTCTCTATATAGTCACATCCTATGTTCTGTAGTTAGGCCTTCAACATATGAATCTTGTGGGGACATGATTCAGAGCGTAACACTGCGAATTCAGTTCAGTTGCTCAGTAGTGTCCAACTCTTTGCGACCCCATGGACTGCAGCACGCCAGGCCCCCCCGTCCATCACCAACTCCCAGAGCTTGCTCAAACTCAGGTCCATTAAGTCGGTGATGCCATCCAACTACCTCATCCTCTGTCATCAATCTTTCCCAGCATCAGGGTCTTTTCCAATGAGTCAGTTCTAGGAATCAGGTGGCCATAGTATTGGAGTTTCAACTTCAGCATCAGTCCTTCCAATGAATATTCAGGACTGATTTCCTTTAGGAGGGACTGTTTGGATCTCCTTGCAGTCCAAGGGACTCTCAAGAGTCTTCTCCAACACCACAGCTCAAAGGCATCAATGTCAGCCTTCTTTATAGTCAAACTCTCATACCCATACATGACTACTGGAAAAACTATAGCTTTGATTAGACAGACCTTTGTTGGAAAAGTCTCTGCTTTTTAATATGCTGTCAAGGTTGGTTACAGCTTTTCTTCCAAGGAGTAAGTGCCTTTTAATTTGATGGCAGCAGTCACCATCTGCAGTGATTTTGGAGCCCCTCCCCTCCCCCCCCCCCGGCAAAAAACTCTGTCATTGTTCCACTGTTTCCCCATCTATTTGCCATGAAGTGATGGGACCAAACACCATAATCTTAGTTTTCTGAATGTTGAGTTTTATGTCAACGTTTTCACTCTCCACTTTCACTTACATCAAGAGGTTCTTTAGTTCTTTTTACTTTCTGCCATAAGGGTGGTGTCATCTGCATATCTGAGGTTATTGATATTTCTCCTGGCAGTTTTGCTTCCAGCTTGTGCTTCATCCAGCCTGGCATTTCTCATGATGTACTTACTCTGCATATAAGTTAAATAAACAGGGTGATAATATACAGCCTTGACATACTCCTTTCCCGATCTGGAACCAGTCTGTTGTTCCACGTCTGGTTTTAACTGTTGCCTCTTGACTGGCATTCAGATTTCTCAAGAGGCAGGTCAGGTGGTCTGGTATTCCCATCTCTTTCAGAATTTTCCAGTTTATTATGATCCGCACAAAGGCTTTGGCATAGTCTATAAAGAAGAAATAGATATTTCTTCTGGAACTCTCTTGTTTTTTTGATGCTCGAACGGATGTTGGCAATTTGATCTCTGGTTCTTCTGCCTTTTCTAAAAACAGCTTGAACATCTGGTAGTTCACGGTTCACATACTGTTGAAGCCTGGCTTAGAGAATTTTGAGCATCACTTTACTAGCGTGTGAAATGAGTGCAATTGTGCGGTAGTTTGAGCATTCTTTGGCATTGTCTTTCCTTGGGATTGGAATGAAAACTGACCTTTTCCAGTCCTGTGGCCACTGCTGAGTTTTCCAAATTTGCTGGCATATTGAGTGCAGCACTTTCACAGCATCATATTTCAGGATTTGAAATAGCTCAACTGGAATTCCATTACCTCCACTAGCTTTGTTTGTAGTGATGCTTCCTAAGGCCCACTTGACTTCACATTCCAGGAATACATAAGAAAGCCTTCCTTGGTGATCAGTGCAAAGAAACAGAGGCAAACAACAGAATGGGAAAGACTAGAGATCTCTTCAAGAAAATTAGAGATACCAAGGGAACATGTCATGCAAAGATGGGCCCAATAAAGGACAGAAATGGTCTGGACCTAACAGAAGCAGAAGATATTAAGAAGAGGTGGCAAGAATACACAGCCAATTTAGTACCCCCAAGAAAGAAGGATGCTAATGCATACATTTCAATACATGACCCATGAGTATACAGTAAAACAACCATAAGCTGGCCATTAACATTATACTCCCCAAACTCACTTCACTTATTCTTCCTCTAATCCACTCTGGAGAAGAGGCATTATTAAACAATCTGTTTTTCGTTTCCCCTAAGATTTCCACCTCACTCAATTACTTTGGGGAAAAGGTGAGATAACTTCCGAGTGAGAATATAAAGAGCCATCACTCATCTACTCACTAGGTTCCTGCCAGGCTAGAGACCAGATGTGAAATTCTTAACCGTCTGGAAACTGAACCGTGATTTCCATTCTTTGTTCTACTATCTCTAATGTATCATCATGCACAACTAGTGCCCTTTCTCTTTAGGTCAGTTTAAGTTTGATACGATTTATTATTGTTCAGTCGCTCGGTCGTGTGTGAGGATTACCTGGATCTAAAATCATCCCAACTGACACAGTGGGATATTAGCCAAGTCTACAAGAGGAAATTATTCAGAAAAACTATTATCTTTTCAAACTCACAATTAAAAAATGAAATACAAGGATTAAACATATGAAGAAAGAAACTGAGTTTTCATTTTCCCAGAAAAGATAAATAAGATAATGGTCAAAAGTTAATACATATGAAGTATTCCAGGAACTATGTGCCAGGAACTCTGCTTGGTGGGTTACATCGGTTAACCCTCATAACAAACCTAGACAATATTAATCCCTCTCTATAGAGGAGAAAATTGAAGATTATAAACACTAAGCAACTTGCCCAAGGTCATACCCTTAGAGACTGGCTGAGGAAGCCTTCATAATTCACATTAGTTGACTCCAGAGCCTACATACCAAATATTTAAGGACAGCTGAAGATAAATATGCATTAGCTATTTTTCTTCATGAAGATGAAATCCAAGCCTTTTCTTCAGCATGAAAAGAATAGAAAGGAATAAAAAACTTGAAAATCATGATTAAAAATTATGAATAACCACTACTGTTTTACAATGGCAGGGAGACACCTTCATTTTATACATAAAGAAATCAAAGCCCAGAAAGAGGAAACAAATTGTCAAAAGATGTTGTGCAGTCAGTATTAAAGTCAGTAATAAAACTCAAATAGCTCAGCTCTTCTAACTCCTAAAGCACTTTTCATTTCACCAAACACTACCTTTCCCTTCAACTGCTATAATGTATCTCCAATACACACGGCTGAGGGGATGGAGGGCGGGTGGATGGGCTGGGGTATACACGTGCATGAAATGAACGAAGAAAGAAAAATATGAAGAATTACTAAAAGAGACTCCCAGACTCAGTCAGTCAATTCAGTTCAGTCGCATCCAACTCTTTGCGACCCCGTGGACTGCAGCACGCTAGGCTTCCCTGTCCATCACCAACAGGATCCTGGAGTTTACCCAAACTCATATCCATTGAATCACTGATGCCATCCAACCATCTTATCCTCTGTCATCCCCTTCTCCTCTCACCTTCAATCTTTCCCAGCATCAGGGTCTTTGCAAATGAGTCAGTTCTTCTCATCAGGTGGCCAAAGTACTGGAGTTTCAGCTTCAACATCAGTCCTTCCAATGAACAACCAGGACTGATCTCCTTTAGGATGGACTGGTTGGATCTCCTTGCAGTCCAAGGGACTCTCAAGAGTCTTCTCCAATAGCACAGTTCAAAAGCATCAGTTCTTTGGCACTCAGCTTTCTCTATAGTCCAACTCTCACATCCATACATGGAAAAGGGGACATCAGAAGATGACAGTTGGATGGTATCACCAACTTGAACGACATGAGTTTGAGCAAGCTCCAGGAGTTGGTGATAGACAGGGAAGCCTGGTATGCTGAGGTCCATGGGGCCGCAAAGAGTCAGACATGACTGAACAACTGAACTGAACTGACGAATACAATGACTATTTTTGATATTTTTAGAAAACAAGAAAAACTAAGCATAAATACAGTGAATTAAAAACACTGAATAACTGGAGAACTATGTATCATATTCTCTTTTTAGCAAAGCAACATAATTCAGAACTATTGTTAATTTCCCCTACAATTAATAATTACATAGGGATAGACCAGATTATTAAATATTAAGGCTAATGAAAAATAATTGTAGTTTTGGACTGTGAATTTTAAATCATTATACCTAGACTCAAACACATCCTTATTAATCAAAATAGGAACAACTACAATCAACATACTTTTGCCAATGAGAAACAAATTTATTTCTATAGCATAAAAATGCATGATTTGCAATTCAACAAACTCTTGGAAAGCATTTTCTGCTTCTTGCTGGTTGTGGAAGCATCTTCCCTGCAAAAAGTTGTCAAGATGCTTGAAGAAGTGGTAGTTGGTTGGCAAGAGGTCAGGTGAATATGGCAGATGAGGCAAACTTCACAGCCCAATTCCTTCAACTTTCGAAGCACTGGTATGAAAAGTGTGGTTGGGTGTTGTCCTGGAGAAGAACTGTGCCCATTTTATTGATCAGTGCTGGCTGTAGGCACTGTAGTTTTTGGTGCATATCATCAATTTGCTGAGCATATTTCTCAGATGTAATGGTTTCGCCAGGATTCA
The DNA here is from genome assembly GCA_006410635.1 of Cephalophus harveyi. Lineage (NCBI taxonomy): Eukaryota > Metazoa > Chordata > Mammalia > Artiodactyla > Bovidae > Cephalophus > Cephalophus harveyi. The sequence continues at coordinate 68,218 of SJYT01020647.1, read as the reverse complement.
GAAAGCTTAGTGGATCAGACGGGCAGCAGACCACTAACAGTGACCGTGACCTTTTTTGGGTGCAAGTTTGACTTCGGGAAGTGCTCTGGAGCTTCTTCTCAGTACAACCACTGAGCTGGTTGTTGTATAAAATCCACTTTTCATCATACATCGCAATCTGAGAAATAGTTCATTGTTGTTGAGTGGAGTAAGAGAAGAAAACACTTCAAAATAATGATTTTTAAAAACATTATTTATTTTTAATTGAAGGATAATTACAACATTGTATTGGTTTCTGCCATATATCAACATGAGTCAGCCATAGGTATACCTATGTTTCCTCCCTCTTGAACCTCATTCTCACCTCCCACCCCATCCCACCCTGCAGGTTTCCTGAGTCATACAGCAAATTCCCACTGGCTACCTATTTCACATATGTTAGTGTTTCCATACTACTCTCTCCATTCATCCCACCCTCTTTTTTACCTCCTCTCCTGCCCCATGTCCTTAAGTCTGTTCTCTATGTCTTCATCTCCGTTGCTGTCCTGCAAATAGGTTCATTAGTACCATCTTTCTAGATTCCAGATAGGTGGGTTAATAAACAATATTTGCTTTTCTCTTTCTGACTTACCTCATTCCGTGTAATAGGCTCTAGCTTCATCCACCTCATTAGCACAGACTCAGATGTGTTCCTTTTTATGGCTGCATAATATTCCATTGTATACATTGTATATGTCTACCCATTGACTCTTGAGGGTCCCTTGTAGAGCAAGGAGATCAAACCAGTCAATTCTAAAGGAAATAAACCCTGAATATTCACTGGAAGGACTGATGTGGAGGCTGAAGACCCAATACTTTGTTGACTTGATGCAAAGAGCCAATTCATTGGAAAAGACCCTGATGCCAGGAAAGACTGAAGGCAGAAGGAGAAGTGGGTGACAGAGGATGAGATGGTTGGATGGCATCACCAATTCAATGGACATGACCTTGAGCAAACTTCAGCAGATGGTGAGGGACAGGGAAGCCTGGCATGCTGCAGTCCATGTGGTTGCAGAGATTAAGACATGATTTAGCGACTGAACAACAACAACAACACTGGGATTATTCTGCCATATGGTAGTTTTATTCCTAGTTTCTTAAGGAATCTCCATACTGATCTCGATAGTGGCTATATCAATTTACATTCCCACCAACACTACAAGAGTATTCCCTTTTCTCCATAACCTCTCCAGTATTTACTGTTTGTAGATTTTTTGATGATGGCCATTCTGACTGGTAGAGGTGGTATCTCATTGTAGTTTTGATTTATATTTCTCTAATAATGAGCAATATTGAGCAACTTTTCATGTATTTATTAGCCATCTGCATGTCTTCTTTGGAGAAATGTCTGTTTAAATCTTTTGCCCACTTTTTGATTTGATTGTTTGTTTTTCTGGTATTGAATTGTATGACCTGCTTGTATATTCTGGAAATTAATCCTTTGTCAGTTGTTTCATTTGCTATTATTTTTTCCCATCCTGAGGGTTGTATTTTCACCTTGTTTGCAGTTTCCTTTGCTGTGTAAAAGCTTTTAAGTTTAATTAGGGCCCCCTTGTTTATTTTTGTTTTTATTTCCATTACTCTAGGAAGTGGGTCATAGAAGATCTTGCTGTGATTTATGTCATAGAGTGTTCTAAGTTTTCCTCTTAAGAGTCTTACAGTTTTCTGGTCTTCCATTCAGGTCTTTATTCCATCTTGAGTTTATCTTTGTGTATGGCATTCTTTTACACGTAGCTGTCCAGTTTTCCCAGCACCACTTACTGAAGAGTTTATCTTTGCCCCATTGTATATTCTTGCCTCTTTTGCCAGAAGATATTAAGAAGAGGTGGCAAGAATACACGGAAGAACTGTACAAAAAAGATCTTCACGACCCAGATAATCATGATGATGTGATCACTGATCTAGAGCCAGACATCTTGGAATGTGAAGTCAAGTTGGTCTTAGAAAGCATCACTACGAACAAAGCTAGTGGAGGTGATGGAATCCCAGTTGAGCTGTTTCAAATCCTGAAAGATGATGCTGTGAAAGTGCTGCACTCAATCTGCCAGCAAATTTGGAAAACTCGGCAGTGGCCACAGGACTGGAAAAGGTCAGTTTTCATTCCAATCCCAAAGAAAGGCAATGCCAAAGAATGCTCCAACTACCGCACAATTGCACTCATCTCACATGCTAGTAAAGTAATGCTCAAAATCCTCCAAGCCAGGCTTCAGCAATATGTGAACCGTGAACTCCCTGATGTTCAAGCTGGCTTTAGAAAAGGCAGAGGAACCAGAGATCAAATTGCCAACATCCGCTGGATCATGGAAAAAGCAAGAGAGTTCCAGAAAAACATCTACTTCTGCTTTACTGACGATGCCAAAGCCTTTGACTACTGAACTGAACTGAAGGTACCCATAGCTGTGTGGGTTTATCTCTGGGCTTTCTATCTTGTTCCATTGGTCTGTATTTCTGTTTTTGTGCCAGTATCATCATGTCTTGATGATTGTAGCTTTGTAGTATAGTCTAGAATCAGAAAGGTTGATTCCTCCAGCTCCATTCTTCTTTCTCAAGATTGCTTTGGCTATTTGGGGTCTTCTGTGTTTCCATATGAATTGTGAGATTTTTTGTTCTAGTTCTGTGAAAAATGCCATTGGTAATTTGATAGGGATAACAATGAATTTGCAGACAGAATTTGATACTATAGTCATTTTCACAATATTGATTCTTCCAACACAGGAGCATGGACTATCTCTCTATCTGTTTATGTTGTCTTTGATTTCTTTCGTCAATGTCTTACAGTTTTCTGTACACAGCTCTTTTGTCTCCTTAGGCAGGTTTATTTCAAAGTATTTTATTCTTTTTTGCTGAAATGGTAGGGGATTACGATGATTTTTTTCATTTGCATTTGGCTCATGAGGCACTCACTTACTGAGCTTTTTTCGCCTTTCCACTTTGCTTTAAGCTGAAGCTCTAATTCTCTGGCCACCTGATGTTAAGAACTGACTCATTCGAAAAGACCCTGATGCTGGGAAAGACTGAAGGCAGGAGGAGAAGGGGATGACAGGGGATAAGATGGTTGGATGGCAGGCATCACCGACTCAATGGACATGAGTTTGAGCAAGCTTTGGGAGTTGGTGATGGACAGAGAAGCCTGGCGTGCTACAGTCCACTGGGTCGCAAAGAGTCGGACACAACTGAGTGCCTGAACTGAACTGAATTTGCTTCAAATGCCAAATTACTGTAGAATGGTTGATGCTGAATTCTTCGGCAACTTTTTGTGTAGTTGTAAGAGGATCAGCTTTGGTGACTGCTCTCAAATTGGTTGTTGTCAGCTTCCAATGACCAGCCACTGTGCTCTTTCTCTTCAAGGCTATTATTTCCTTTGCAAAACTTCTTGAACCACCACTGCATTGTACACTGGTTAGCAGTTCCTGGGCCAAATGCATTGCTGATGCTGTGAGTTGTCTCCACTGTTTTACGATGCATGTGGAACTTACAAAGTTCCAAAGAGAAATCGCTCAAATTTGCTTTTTGTCTAACATAATTTCTCTAGTCTAAAATAAATATAAAATAAATAGCAAGTAATAAGTCACTAGCAAAAAAACATATAGTAAGAAATGTGCATTAAAATGATGTATAACCACATTTATTTAAGAATGTATTCTAATTTTAAAGAGCAAAATTCAACAATGCAAACCTGCAATTACTTTCGCACCAACCTAATATTAACCTTGAGTCATCTGACAATACTCTACATGTACTCAACAGAATTACTCATATCAGTTCAAAGTATCAAAGTCAAAGACAGGAGGGAGACAAGAAGATGACCTCACACCAAGAGACAATATCTGGATTCCCACAATCCACTTATTCTCCTTCTTGGGAAGAATAATTTTTATCAATTAAGGCAATATAACAGTTCTCATTTATCTATAATAACAATTTCTATAAAATCTCAAGTCTCTAAAAATAGTGTTTGGATGCAAATAAACACAGCACTAGCTTACTCTGCAATATCAAGATATCCACAGGAAGCAGCTGCATGCAGAGGTATCCAGCCTTCATTATCAGGTTGATTAATATTTGCTCCATTTTCTACCAGAAACTTCACCATATCAACATTGTCATCAATGCAAGCCTAAAAACAGAACAGAAAGCAGGATCAGAAAAACTTTGAATCAATACTCCCAATAACACATCAAAAGAATAAAATTACTCTCCTGGAGCTTTCCTAACAAATACTTTCTAAAAGGCAGTCTGCTGCTATCGTGATTGTATTTCTATCAAGCAGGTAGATGGTACTATAAATTTTAATAGTACTTGCTTAGATACACAGAACAATACTGTATAAGACTAGACTTCTTATGTCAACCCCATGAGAAAAACAAGTACATGCCAACATGAAAACAATCAAAACATTATAATTAAGTACTAAAAATACACTCTATAGCAGTGGTTCTCAAAATGTCATCTGTTTAGGGAAGAGGGATCCTTTCAGAGAGCTGACAAGATCAAAACTATTTTCATAATAATACTAAGATGGCATTTCCTCTTTACACTATGTTGACATGTGTACTTGACAGTGCAAAAGTGTTAGTTATGAACATGCTTGTGTCTAAGCACAAACCAAGGCAGTGGGAGAAAAAAGAAAACACTGCACTCTCCTGTCACTGTATCACAGCTATCCACTCACAGGTTTATTTTTTCCCACAAGCCATTCTTACTTATGAATGTCCTTGACAATGCAGTAAAAACTATAAATCATATTAAATTTTGACTCAAATATACATCTTTTAAATATTTTGTGAAACAAGATAGGAAGCATGCATCAAGATTTCTTCCAAGTATAATGACTGCCCTGAAGAGAAATACTTGTATAATTTGCAAGCTGATCTAGCCACTTTTTCCATAGAATATCATTTTCTAAAATAATTTTGTTGGGCTATCTTTACAATGTTGTGTTCATTTCAGGTGTACAGCAAAGTGAATCTGTTATACATACAACCACTCTTTTTCAGATTTTTTCCCCATACAGACTACAATGGAATATGATTTTTACTTAAATAACAAATTATAGTTAGTCTAGCTTGGGCTGTGGCAGAAACTTTCTTGAAAATGAGCAAAGTAGGTCTGTCAAAACAACTAACAGTATTTATTACTAATGATAAATTCAAGTTTTCAGGAGTAAACGAATTAGTTACTTTAAAAATGTCATTTACTTAACAGAGGTAAAGCACTGCTTTAACTCATTTAAAATGAATTAATAAATACACAAAGTCCTCCATTTTAACCTTCTCTGGTGGCTCAGTGGTAAAAAATCTGTCTGTCAATGCAGGAGACGTGGATTCAATCCCTAGGTCGGGAAGAGCCCCTAGAGAAAGAAAGGCAACCCACTCCAGTATTCTTGCCTGGAGAATTCCATGGACAGAGGAGCCTGGTGGGCTATAGTCCATGGGGTCGCTAAAGAGTCAGACACGACTTAGAGACTAAACAACAAATTGTAAATAGTAATATATACAAACCATAGAAACAAGTTTCTTTTAAGTCCTTCATAATGCTGTATCCCCAGCACTCTATATTGTTCTCTGCATGTGGTAAGGGCTCCATAAATGAATAAGTGAACAAGAAAGCTAAGATTCAGAGATTAATTAAGTAGGATGACTAAGCCACAGAGATAGGAAATGATAGAGCTGAAATTCTATCACAGATGTTCAGATTCCCAAAAATAAGCTCCTTCCACACTTAACACCATGTTGACAGATGTTCCTATTTCATCAACTATTTCTCATCTATTTGCAGTTTCTGAAATAGGATATCATACATTCTAGGCACTAAATAGGGCTTTCCTGGTAGCTTAGCTAGTAAAGAATCCACGTGCAATCCAGGAGACCTAGGTTCAATTCCTGGGTTGGGAAGATCCCCAGGAGGAGGGCATGGTAATCCACTCCAGTATTCTTGTCTTGGAGAATCCCCATGGACAGAGGAGCCTGGTGGGCTACAGTCCATGGGGTTACATAGAGTCGGATACGACTGAGCGACTAAGCACAGCACACCACAGGCACTTAATAAGTGTTTGCTGTATAAGTAAAACAATTTTCCTTTACCTATCACAGAAACAAAGAAAAATACTTTTAGTAGCTTCTTCCTTGGGGGAAAAAGACAAAGTTAGTGTCAAGAAAAGCACTAAGAACAAAGTACTTCACACCTGAAGCAGGAAAATTCTGACAGGTGTTGGATGTAGGCTTCAGTTCTGGCTCTGCCATAAATACTGTAGCTGGGAACAAATAATTTAATCTTTTAGGGCTTTGTCTTTCAGGTGGAGGAAAGAATTTGATGGGTTACATCTCTAAAATTCCCTGACATATTTACATTCTTATACATTCATGATTCTTCCGTTTGAAACAAGATGGCAAGATCCCAAAGTGCCCAAATAGTACATACAGCAAATGGTAAATGAGTATATAAGTAACATTCATATAAAGTTTGACAATACACTGCTTGGGAAAAGAATTGTGTTTTTCAAGGAGCAGTGGTTAAAGGGTAGGAGAAATGTGGGGACCGCAGCTGTCTGATAATGAGAAGAAACATCCAAATTTTACTGCATTAGGAAATAGTTTATAAAATGTTATTTGAGATAGCTAATGACTCACAGTTACTTAAATAATACAGACCTATTTATAAGTTTAATCATTAATTTTCCTTGGGAAAAGATACTAAATTCTATTCTTTCAACCTCTCAATTCCTATCGGCGCCAGAACAGTCCTCTGATGTTTATCACTGCTATAAAAATATAAAACCCTACCTGATAAATGTGTTTAATACAAATATGATTGTTTTTTTAAAAATGGAGAAAATTTCAAATGAGACATTACAGTAAAGAGATATGGGAAATGCTCACAACATATAAGTTTCTTTATAAAGATGTAAAATAGTTTGCCTGATTATAACTCTACTTAAAAAGTACACAAAGGATTAGAAGAATATATAATAAAATTAACAGTACTTATCACTGGTTGTGAGACTATGAATAATTTTTATTCTTTAAATTTTTCTTTATTTTCAAAATGTGTATCATAGGCAATGCTTACCTAAAAAGAAAATCTAAGCCTTGGTTCTTAAAAATATTAAATCTATTGTGTTGTAATATGGAGAAATACCAAACTGCTGGTAAAAGTGTAAAATTCATATAACCCCTTTAGAAAACCATTTGACAGTATCTACTCAAGTTATAGTACTGTTAAATAAATGGGGTGGGATATATGTGCATATGGGGGGATTCTACTCATGTAACAGAATCCTATACATCAATGAAAAAAGAACAAACTAATGCTACCTTCAACAACATATGTAATCCTCTCAGACATATACGGGAGTGAAAAAAGGCAGACACAAAGGATACAAACTGTGAATTTCCAGGCAAAACTAATCTCCAGTTATAAAGCTCAGAATCATGGTTAACTCTGTGTGGAAATAATGGAAGGAGCATGAGGGAGCTTTTGGGAAGACTGAAAATGTTCCCCAGCTTTCTGATTTTTATACAGGCATGTACAAATGTAAAAATTCACTGAATTATATGCTGTATACTTTATTATATGTAAATTATACTTCAATTTTAAAAACTAAAAAAATAAAAAGAACTAGCATGTATTAAAAACCTACTGCACATTATCTTCAGTATAAAACATTTCATTTATCTTTTCCTAAATTGCACATGCTATCAAGTTGATGTGTGACAGAAAACAACAAAATTCTGTAAAGCAATTATCCTTCAATTAAAAAATTAACAAATTTTAAAAATAAATAGTATAAAAAAATAAATTGTACACGTTAAAACATGTCTTCTTTTATCCATCCCCTGCCTCCTGAGGTTCCAAGTATCAAATAGAATCTCTTTTTTAACTGATAGCCCTTTAAATATTATGAGTTCTCCCTGCCACCCAAATTCTCACATATTCTTTTGAAGTATCTGGCTACTCTTCAAATTATAAATGCTAAAAAGTACATATGCCAATGCCAAAAGAACAGAAAAGATCACATTAGTATAGAATGATAGTTCATGAACAACGATTGCAAAAGGGCATAATAGCAGTGAGTAGGAAGTACTAAAATATCTTTGGGAACATAAAGAGATCTTGTGATTAAGATGGTCCATACAGGTCTCATAAGAATATACATTTAGGCAAGATTTTGAAGGTTGCATAGGAGTTGTTCAATTCAACTAGAACATCACTGAGTAAATGCACTATGATTTTAAAAAACGCATGGAATAACAGAACAGCAAGTCATGCAAAAGGTATACAATATCTGTAAATTATAAAACAGAATAAGGCTGGGTGCTAAAAGGTCTGAATATATTGCAGGTAAAAGATCTGAACATTAAGGCACAGATGACAGGATTTGACATTAGAGGTAGCTTTTGATCTGCTTTCTATTCTACTCATCAAGAAAACCTGGAATATTTATATCAGTAATAGTGGCTCAATTCAGGCAGTAGGGGCAAGTAGACGAAAACACTGTCAAGTTTCAGGAAGATGATGTTTGAAAAAGCTATTCAGAGTTTGCAAGCAGAGGGTTAACATGATCAGATTAGTATTTCAGGAAGATTACTGGGAACAGTATGAAGAGGGAGAGCCTGACCTGAGCAACAGTTATTCAGAATGAATATATATTAAAAGAGAAATTTAGGACAAAACGTACAAGGCTTAATTAAAGATTGGATACAAAGGGTGAGGAACAGGAGGAGGTCATTCATCAACATAAACACCACAGGTTTGAAAAATAAGCTGAAGAAAGAAAGATGATTTTAGCTTTGGATATGCTGAATTTCCAATCATGCATTTCCAGGGGCCAACTGGATATGCAAATCTAGAGCTTAAAAACAAATGTGGGATGAAAATATAATCTGGGAATTACCTGCATTAAGGTAATAAATTAAAATAATGGAACTCAAAATCATTCAGGGAGAGAATGTAGAGAAGTGATTTCTTTGAAAATAGTTAAAAAAAAAGGTTAAGATTAAGTTATAATCATTATATTCTTCCTGGAAGACAAAGATATTTGTGTTATTTTAATTAGTCAGTTAAAGAGCATTCTCAAGAAGCTCACCATGTAGCATGGCATTCAAATACACAAGTAAATAATAATATAAAAAGGAATATAATGAATATATGGCTGTATATTTATTATGAAAGCTAAGAAAAGGAAGAATGGTTGTCATCATGGAATATGTCCCGGAGGAGGCTCTACACACGAGTTTAACAGATGATCCAGTAACAGAGTCACATATGGGGCATATGTATAACATAAAGGCGGGATCCAGAACAGGGTCTTATTTGCCATCTTATGAGTAACTCTTTGACACTGAAGATGAAAGAGTCTCAGAACAAATGACTAATTTTTAAAGTTTCTCTATTTTAAGAAGGTGACTACCCTAGCTCTTTGAAAAAATATAAAAAGTTATTTCTCAATAAATGAAATGTTGCTGATTTTGATTTTAAATGTTTAAGGTCAGTATAATGTAAGAAACATCAACAAAAATACCTAAAGCTGTTAATATTAAATCCGCTTTTGCCTTTCTTTACATGTTTTTGAAACGTTTAAATATAAATTAAATGCTAAAACACTGTCATAAGACATGTATTATAAATGAATCTCAAGTTTGTGGTGTAAATTGTTCAGTGAATTCTCCTGAACATTTACAAAGCATACACAAGAAACTGGCAGGCATGCCCATAAAAATATTGTTGCTAAGAAAATCAAAAGCTAACACATGCAGCACATTAAGAGATACAGGACTTGCTGACTTTAAACAGTTGACTAAATATGGTCAGTATATTAAGTCATACATGGAAAGAAAGAGAGTGAGTCAACTGTACTTCTAAAATCTTATCTGACATGATTTATCTGAAGTTTTTCTACATATCCCAAGCTATTACCAGTAACAGATGATTGTGTGAAGACACTTTTGTCATTTAATTCCAGGTACAGGCAGCTTTGTCAACTTGAGCTACAATCGACTTCAACAAACTAGTTCAAGTACATAAAACATCTGTTTTTATTGAAAAGAGGGCTTACTTATTTTTCTCAGCAAGTTAGCACAAGGACAACTTTGTTTCCCACTCGTTTTTAGGAAAAAGTTGAAACACCTAATAAAAAAGGACTGAATTATAAATAGTTGCACAAAATTGGCTCTAAGAAGACAGAATCCATGCCTTAAAGACAGATTATGTATGGGTTAGGCATGGGAGTTGAAAATCACTGCATTTCATTTCTAGAAGAGATAAAAACAAATGTATTTAGCAACTCTGTAATGCAATTAAGTAAAATCTCAATTACAAAATTAGAGGCATTTGAAATAAATTCTAACATGTTATATTCCTTTTCATAAAGGTGGTTTTGCTCAATGTACAGGCTCTAGAGCCAGACTGTCTGGAATTAATCCAGTTCTGCCAGTAGGCTAGTTGTTGTTGAGTCAATTTTATATATAACATCCTGTATGCCACAAATTCCTCTGGAAAATGAGGACAATAACAGTACCCACTTCAAAAGTTTACTATGAGAGGTATATGAATTAATACATAAATTGCTTAGCACAGTACTTTCCAAATAGTAGGTGCTATTCTGTTTATATCAACACAGAATCTGAAAGCTAAATCATCACCATTTAAATTTTTCTCTTTTTATATTCTAATCCAAAACCTACTATTTCATCCCTTACAAATTACAAGACAAAGTTAAATGATACAGACTTGTCAAATATTCTTTGTAGTACCACTTTGGGTAAAAGTCCTATCTACCAATATTTCTATGAAGATGATTAAATTTTAAAAGATTCACTAAGAAAATTTTAGGGATTTCAAACCTCCTTCCAACAAATTACATACAGTGCAGGAGCGTAAAACAAAGGAAATGATTTGGTTGTATAAATGTAATTACAACAATTTGGGTAAAAATATATAATTATAATAATTAGATGAAGTGAATACAGTTTACATCTAATCATTAGTGACATAATTACTGATAGGCAAAAGACAAATTAACCTGAATACAGAAGTCCTCTAAAACAGTTTCCACTTCCTTGAAATAACTCTTTATGGCTCTTAGTAAGGAAAACTTAGTTCTGCTCAACTGGTGGGAACAGAAATTTGTAGATATACCAGGAAATAGTCCAAGGCCTAAGCATTCAAGGTGATATAGAAATCAGTGAGTGTTCATAAAGAGGAAGTAAACTGGAGAAACCCAAACTTTCTATTTTAAAGGAAACTGAATTTGGACATATCAAAGGAGGAATTACAGATGTATTTTATACAAGAAAAACAATGAAGAGCTCCAAGCGGTACTCCCTTAACAATAAAAAATAAATACCTTGGTCTTGCATTGAGACTGACAATTGAGCATATACAATCTTAGGAGATCACCTGTTATATATTTTTTAACTAATAAGATTAATTCTTTACTTTTTTTAATTGGTAGAAAATTGCTTTCCAATGTTGTGTTGGTTTCTGCCATACAACACCAGTCATAGTTCTATATCTCCTCTCCTCGAGCCTCCCTCCCCTCACCATCCCACTCTCCAAGGTCATCACAGAGTGCTAGGCCGGGCTCTCTATGTTATACAGCAACTTCCCACTATTTACACATGATAGTATATGTATGTCAACGCTATTTTCTCAACTCGTCTCACTCCCACTTTCCCCAGTCCATTCTCTACTAGGTTCATCAGTACCATTTTTCTAGACTCCATGTGTATGCATTAATAAACAATACTTGCTTTTCTCTTTCTCACTTCATTCTGTGTAACAGGCTCTAGGTTCATCTACCTCACTACAACTGACTCAAATTCATTCCTCTTCATGGCTGAGTAATTTTCCATTTCTATATATGTACCACATCCTCTTTATCCATCCGTCAGTGGACATCTAAGTTGCTTCCATGTCCTGACTACTGTAACCATTGCTGCAATGAACATTGGGGTAGTTCAATTATTATATTTAATTATGAAAGTAAGTTCAGCACTGCATTTTAGTTAAATGACTTTTTTTTTGCCCTTTCTTATTATATAAGCAGATAGGGTATAGGTGTAAAAGTAAAGGCCTAGTCTTATCATAAATAACATTCAAATTATAAAATGAAAGAATAAATTCAAAACAGATTAGACACAATGGCTAAACCATGGGAAATTTTTCATTTGAATTAAGAAAAATTCAGACTTATGTATATACAATATCCATAGGAGACAGAATTCCTGACAAGGAGAAGATCCAATTTATATTTGTGGATTCAATTAACTGGACAAGGCAAAGGGACTATAACAAAAATGCACAATTTTTTTTGAGACCTCTCCTCCCACAAAACAAAAAAGTTTCTAGGGCAAAAGTACAGTCACCCATTGGTATTTGTGGGAGACTGGTTCCAGAACCCCCTGCAGGTACCAAAATCTGCAGATGCTCAAGTCCTTACTATAAAATCAGGGTAGTATTTGATTATAACCTGCACACATCCTCCAGTATACTTTAAATCATCTCTAGGCTATTTAAAATACCTAATACTATGTAAATGGTTGTAAATATGATGTAAATGCTACATAAATAGTTGAAAGCTTGTGGCAATTTCAATTTTTTGGAACTTAGTGGAATTTTTCTGTGAACTATTTTCAACCCTGATTGGTTGAATCTTTGGATGTAGAGGAGGGCTGACTATAATCCAAGCACTGCTTAAACATTCATTCATACACCCAACAAGTATTACACTAAGTATCTGAATGAGAATGCCAAAACTTGGAACCATACTTATCCAAAGATTAAGTATGGTTCTTAATAACACACCTTGTATGTATTCTTATTCCATAAGTGTTATTTCCTTTATTGATAAAGATCTATAAAGCAGTAAGTTAAACTTAGATCTTTAGATGCTAAAGACTTTCATTAGAGGACTTAATAAGGGAAAAATATTACTTCTAGAGTTTAGAATCCTTGTCTATGCTGTGCTAAATCACTTCAGTCATGTCCAGACTCTGTGGACCCTATGGACTGTAAACCACCATGCTCTTCTGTTCATGGGATTCTTCAGGCAAGAATATTGGAGTGGGTTGCCATGCCCTTCTCCAGGGGATTTTCCCAACCCAGGGAGTGAACCCGTGTCTCTTATGTCTCCTGCATAGGCAGGTTGAGTTCTTTACCACTAGTGCCACAAGGGAAGAAAGAATATAAAATGTTAAACTTTGGGATTATTCTCTGACACATAACTTTCATTGACGGCCTACTACACATAAAGCATTAAGCCATTCATTTTGATGGATACAAAGACCAGCACTAGAGAGTATATTCTTTTCGATTCCTTTACGCACACTGTTTGTCATATAGCAAGTACATAATACATGTAAAATGAATCAAAAAAAAATGCTAATTTCTCCTTAATGAGTAGGTGTCTATGATCTACTGTGTGCACACGTACACAAAACTATACTAAGTACTATATGAGACATGCTGCCTTTATTACTTTCCATGTATTCTCACAACTGGATTATTATCCTTTAAAAACAGAAATTGTCTTATATACCCCACAATACTTAACAGTGCTACTTCATAAATTTTTCTTAACTAAAACAAACAACCATGGAGTACTGTTCTCAGGATGCCTATAATATACTTAGGAAAGTAAGATAAGCAGATAGGGGAAAACAGTAAGCAATTTAAAAGCAGCACAGCATTAATAAAGGAAAAGTCAGCATGTGAGCAAAGATGAGTTAAAAACTTTTATAGAAAATCTTTTGCTAGGTTTCATTACTGTCTGAATGCTGGAGATAAAACACAGCTACAAGTACCTGTTTTCTTTGTTGAATACCTTTATCAGACATGATCACACACTGACCTAAAGGTGTGTAATCAATGGATATATACCAGTAAGAAAATAGTTTCAGGGGAAGTAATAAAAGCTCTTCCATACTATTTTATTCAATTAAATTAACCAACAACAATAGGTTACAAAGGAATATGTATAATATGATTCAACTCTTGCAATTGATATTCAAGACGCTGGAAGAATACAGACATACCTTTTTTATTGTGCTTCAAAGACACTAAATATTTTTACACTGCAGATACTGCGTGTTTTTTTTTTTTAACAAACTGAAAGCCCGTGGCAATCCTGTGTCAAGCAAGTCTGTTAGTGCTGTTTTTCTCACTCTGTGCCTCTGTGTCACGCTCCAGTAGTGCTCCCAATATTTACAATTTTCCCATTATTATTTGTTCTGATGGTCTATAATCAGTTATCTTTGATGCTAATATTGCAAAAATACTATGACTCACTGAAGGCTCATGACAGCATTTTTGAGCAATAAATTTACTTTTTAATTAAGGTATATACAATTTTTTAAAGACACAATGCTATTCCACAGTTAACAGACTACACTATAGTGTAAACACAACCATGATATGCATTACAAAACCCAAGAATTCATGTGACTTGCTATATTTGTATATTCATTTTACTGCAGCGGTCTGGAACCAAATCTGCATTTCCCTGCAGTATACTTCTATATGTCAAATGTTAATCATCAGAAGTCAAAGTTATTGAGCTAATTTCCAAAAACTCTACAGTAAGGCTGTAAAATTCTTATGGCTTTCCAAACAAAACAAAGAATTCACATAGTTAGCTATCTAATTGTTCACTGATGGCTTTCTTCAGTGCTCAGCAAAATATATGGCCAATAAAGAGCCCAGAATCTTCATTAATTTAATAAATATTTATTAAGTGCCCACTATAGCCAGACACCATTCCAGCAGTTAGGAATACACTGGGGAAGGATATAAACCAGATTTCTCCATTCACTGAGCTTATAAAGTCCAGCAGGCAAGAAAGACAACTAAACAAACAATAACAATAGGTAGGATAAATGCTATGGACTTAACTAGAGTACTGAACCTAGATTTAGGAGAAAGAGAGGAGAAATCAGAATCTTTGAGAATGGTGCTCAGGAATTTCCACTTTAAATTGGTTCCCCATCTGACTGTAAAAACACACTATATTAAGAACCACAGATATCCATGGTAACTGAAGCTAGAGAAATAAACAAGGCACCAAATAGCAAATGTAAAATGTAATCAGAAAAGACTGTATCACACCTGCAGAGCTATGAGTATTTAAGAAAGGGGAGACCAAATAAAAGGGAAGAAAAAATAAAAACTTATAAAGGAAATGCTCCATATTTTGATGCTACTTACCAACACATTGGGAAAAAAAAAAACAAGATCAAAAAGTAAGACAATAAACCCTATTTAACAATAAACCCAACCAATTAAAATAAATTCAGAAATCAAGAAAGAATGGTCAAAACTCTTAAAAGTGAATCAAAAATAATGCAACTATTATAAATTCTAACCAGGTAGAAATATTAATACAATTCACAAAACAAGACTGGGGAAAGCAGAGCAAACATGGGTGAGTGCTGAATTCCGGATTTTTCCTAATGATAAGTACAATCTTTCTAAAACTGGAACATGGTTCAAAAAAATCCTACTGCAATATATTATTCATAGCCAAACACTTCATAATTAATTACAGAGAAAATTTAGGTTAAAATTTAATTTATTTAAAATTTAACCCTAACTTCAGTACTCAGGTTTTTTCTTTTGACAAAAATGAAAGCAAAACTCAATTTTATACTTTTTAATTAAAACAGTATATGTAATATGTCCTTTTAATTTAAAGTATGTCACAGGATTCACAGAGAGATTCTAAAATAAAGCTCCCTAAATGAATGATAATTACTTACGGATAATCAATATCCATTATTACTTTTTTTGGGGAAGGGGGGTATACAGCACATTTCCAAGTCTAAAGTTAAAAAGCAGCCAACCTCTGCCTGTAATAAATTCAGTCTAATCAGAAACAAACATATATATAAGGTAAAAATTAAAAAACAATAACCTCTGTAATCTAAAATTCTACTCATTCTACTAAACATGGATTATCTCAGTATACTTTTTCTAAAACCTCAAGAATTAATGTTAAATTAAAAAAAATATTTTTGATACATTAGAAAAATCAAACTAAGGAAAAGGGGAGAAGTTTGGAAAGAGAAAGGCAAATTAGTTGTTATACCAGGACATATATGGGTGGAAAAAAGCAGGGGAAAGACAGTCAAGCCTTGGGATCATATTTCCACATCCTTTTCAGAAACGAAAGAGCTCCAAGATGGTAATGATTCCTGCTCATGGTAAATCACATCTGTGTGTCAACTCCTCCCCTTGAGTGTGGACAAGACTGAGTGTGGACTTTGCTTCTAACAAACGGAATGTGGTAGAAGTAATGGGATGTCACTTTTAAGTTAGGTTATTAAAAGACTGTAGTTTCCATCTTGGCATGAACTCTCTCTCGCCCTCTGCCAAACTGCTTAAAACTTGGGAAAATTTAATTGCAGTGTCAAGAAGCAATCTTATCAAGAGGCCCATGTGGCAAAGAAGCAAGAACTCACAACAATGAGCTTTGAAGTAGGTCCCTCTCCCACCCCACCCCAAATTAAGCCTTCAGATGACATGATTCCAGCCAATAGTGTGAAGTCAAAGTACATCCAAATTCTTTACCCACAGAAAATTTGCTAATACATGTTTGGAATTTCAAGTTTAGGGGTAATCTGTGATGCAGTGATAACCAACAGTTATACTGCTGGACTTTTTATGACTGTAGAAGGCTTTTTTATCCATTTTCATTGCTTCAGATTGTGTGTATCCAAACTGCATGTTCCTTTGTCTACTTAATCTCTAATCTGTGTTTTCTCCTATATTTCAACTCCTCTTAAATGTGATCGGCTTGCTCTGTAAACTATTATTTAAATTTAGGGCTATCACTTTATTTCCACAAATTCAAAGATCTAATCACACTGGACCATCCTCTATTTCTTGAGTATGCAAAACAATCTGAAATTACAACTTCAGAAAAATAACAATCACCTGATAATGTACCAGTACTCATGCCTGATACCCCTTCAATATTTATTTTTGATGAGGGAGGGCATATGAATAGCAAGAAGGAAAAAAAAAATCAGCTTTTACACTTTCCTTTTCATTGAGGGAAAATAATATGTGTAATTTTTCACTGAACAGTTGAAGCTGAAGTTGAATGGCTCTATGAAGACCTACAAGACCTTCAGGAACTAACATCCAAAAAAGATACCCTTTTCATAGTAGGTGGCTGGAACGTAAAAGTAGGAAGTTAAGAATCTGAGTAACAGGCAAATTTGGCCTTGCGAGTACAAAATTAAGCAGGACAAAGACTAACAGAGTTTAGACAAGAAAACGATCCGGTCACAGATCGAAGACTCTACACATGGACATCAGATGCTCAACCGAAATCAGACGGATTATATTCCTTGCAGCCAAAGATAGAGAAACTCTATACAGTCAACAAAAACAAGACCAGGAGCTGACTATAGCTCAGGTCATGACTCCTTATTGCCAAATTCAGACTTAAATTGGAGAAAGTAGAGAAAACCACTAGACTATTCAGTTCAGTTGCTCAGTTGTGTCCGACTCTTTGTGACCCCATGAATCGCAGCAAGCCAGGCCTTCCTGTCCACCACCAACTTCCAGAGTTCCCCAAATTCATGTCCTTCGAGTTGGTGATGCCATCCAGCCATCTCATCCTCTGTCGTCCCCTTCTCCTCCTGCCCTCAATCTTTCCCAACATCAGAGTCTTTTCCAATGAGTCAACTCTTCGCATCAGGTGGCCAAAGTACTGGAGTTTCAGCTTCAGCATCAGTCCTTCCAATGAACACCCAGGACTGATCTCCTTTAGAATGGACTGGT
>SJYT01020647.1:0-47872 GCA_006410635.1 Cephalophus harveyi | reverse complement strand
CATGATGGTGTGATCACTCACCTAGAGCCAGACATTCTGGAATGCAAAGTCAAGTGTGCCTTACGGAGCATCACTACGAACAAAGCTAGTGGAGGTGATGGAATTCCAGTTGAACTGTTTAAAATCCTGAAAGATGATGCTGTGAAAGTGCTGCACTCAATATGCCAGCATATTTGGAAAACTCGGCAGTGGCCACAGGACTGGAAAAGGTCAGTCTTCATTCCAATCCCAAAGAAAGGCAATGCCGAAGAATGCTCAAACTACTGCACAAATGCACTCATCTCACACGCTAGAAAAATGCTCAAAATCCTCCAAGCCAGGCTTCAACAGTATGTGAACCGTGAACTTCCAGATGTTCAAGCTGGATTTTGAAAAGGCAGAGGAACCAGAGATCAAATTGCCAACATCTGGTAGATCACTGAGAATGCAAGAGAGTTCCAGAAACCATCTACTTCTGCTTTATTGACTATGCCAAAAACTGTGACTGGGTGGATCACAATGAAATGTGGAAAATTCTGAAAGAAATGGCAATACCAGACCTCCTAACCTGCCTCTTGAGAAATCTGTATGACAGTCAAGAAGCAACAGTTAGAATCGGACTGTTTGAACGACAACAGACTGGTTCCAAATCAGGAAAAGAGTATGAAAAGTATTGCCACCCTGTTTATTTAACGTATATGCAGAATACATCGTGAGAAACCCTGGGCTGGATGAAGCACAAGCTGGAAGTAAAACTGCCGGGAGAAATATCAATAACCTCAGATATGCAGATGACATCACCCTTATGGTAGAAAGTGAAGAACTAAAAGAGACTCTTGATGAAAGTGAAAGAGGAGAGTGAAAAAGTTGGCTTAAAACTCAACATTCAGAAAACTATGATTATGGTGTTTGGTCCCATCACTTCATGGCAAATAGATGGGGAAACAGTGGAAACAGTGACAGATTTTATTTTGGGGCTCCAAAATCACTGCAGATAGCGACTGCAGCCATGAAAAGGCACTTACTCCTTGGAAGAATAGCTGTAACCCACCTTGACAGCATATTAAAAAGCAGACATTACTTTGCCAACAAAGGTCTGTCTAGTCAAAGCTATAGTTTTTCCAGTTGTCATGTACGGATGTGAGAGGTGGACTGTAAAGAAGGCTGAGTGTCGAAGAACTGATGCTTCTGATCTGTGGTGTTGGAGAAGACTCTTGAGAGTTCCTTGGACTGCAAGATCAAATAAGTCAATCCTAAAGAAAATTAGTTGTGAATATTCATAGAAGGACAGATGCTAAAGCTCTAATACTGTGGCCACCTGATGTGAAGAACTGACTAATTGAAGACTCTGATGCTGGGAAACATTGAAGGCAGGAGGAGAAGGGGACAACAGAGGATGAGACGGTTGGATGTCATCACCGCCTCGATGGACATGATTTTGAGTAAGCTCTGGGAGTTGGTGATGGACAGGGAGGCCTGGTGTGCTGCAGTCCATGGGATTACAAAGAGTCAGACACAACTGAGTTAAAGTGAAAATAAATTCACTTTCTGGGGAAAGTCACATGGGGACTCTTTGCGACCCCATGGACTCTACAGTCCATGAAATTCTCCAGGCCAGAATACTGGACTGAGTAGCCTTTCCCTTCTCCAGGGGATCTTCCCAAATCAGGGATCGCACCCAGGTCCCCCGCACTGTAGGCAGATTCTTTACCAGCTTAGCCACAAGGGAAGCCCAAGAGTACTGGGGTGGGTAGCTGATCCCTGCTCCAGCAGATCTTCCGACCGAGGAATCAAACCAGGGTCTCATGAATTGCAGGGAGATTCTTTACCAACTGAGCTATCAGGGAACTGAATTTTCCATTGCATAATTAATTCATTTGATCACTTTCCCAAAACTGCTGCAAAAATATGCTAGTATTTTACATTTACAGATTATAGAGTTTTGACATTCCTTTACATGTACTAGTCAAAAGAGAAAGTAAAAAGGCAGAAATAAAAGCACCTAAATTTTCAGAAAATTTTTTGAAACTTCAGAAATTTCAAATTTTCAATTTGCCCTCTGAAACAACAGTCACTACACAGCCCTTCTGAAAGCAATTCATTACAAAAATTTACTGTACTATTTTCTAAACTATTTCCATTAAACTACTAACATGAAATGGTTTAAATGGTCTTTAGTAAAAGTGTTCTTTAAAATAGTTAAATTTAGGAAACAATGGATTAAACAGATTTCTTTACAGCAGAACTTGTCAGCAAATCTCTTTTTTCCCACTGACATCTATTTTTATCACCAAAATCTATTTTTATGTTCAAGTTAAGGCAGACAATCTAGTCTGGGAACCACTGTACCATATATACAGTGTATCTGTTACATGGTATGTTACATGTATCTGTAACATAATAAGTGTACCACTGCATTATGAATTCCAAGTCTCTCACAGATATTCCATAATGAATAAATTCACAATTTTAAACTACTTTTCACCTTTAAGGGAAAATTTTTATATGCAGATTTCGTGCACCAATAACTGCATGGAATCAAGAAATTTCTGGAAAGTTTTTGGTTGTTTTTGTTTATGTAAACTAGACAATCAATAATTAACTTGGCTAACAACACATTGCAAATGAGATTTTCACCTTTTGAAGCTTTTCCAGCTACCTAAAAGACTTTGACACACATAGGCATCTCCGTCAGAAAGACAGAAGCTACAAAATTCTGCTAAAGGATCTTTAGATAAAACAAAACACAGTGCTAAAAACCCTAACAAAGCACACTCTTGCTCCATCACAAAAAGGCAGGTTCACAGGAAGAAGGGGTTGAGCCCAGTTACTAAGAAAAGTAAACTGATAAAAATTCAATTCTTTCAGATCTTAAGAATTAACTATGGCAGCTTGGGACTTCTCGTGAGGAAGACAAAAGGAACCCACGAGTAATGGCTGAGGCACTGCTAGGCCTTATAGTGTGCTGTGTGCAGTGCTCAGCTGCTTAGTCGTGTCCGACTCTGAGACCCCGTGGACTGCAGGCCACCAGGCTCTTCTGTCCATGCAGATTCTCTAGGCAAGAACACTGGAGTGGGTTGCCATTCCCTCCTTTGGGGGATCTTTCCAATCCAGGGCTTGAACCCAGGTCTCCTGCAGGAGAAACAGATTCTCTACTGTCTGAGCCAGTAGGAAAGCCCATGAATACTGGAGTGGGTAGCCTATCCCCTCTGCAGGGGATCTTCCCAACCCAGGAATCAAACCAGAAGTCTCCTGCACTGCAGACGGATTCTTTACCAGCGGAACTACCAGGGAAACCCTTACAGATTTCTCCTCAACTTAGCCACTTTAATCCTTTATTTCTGACTTTTCCAGCCTATGTTCATGTAGACAGAGTTAAATTATTCCCTTCTTCCATTTTCTGTAGCACTGTGAACACACCTGTCCTAATATGCTTAAACAATTGTGTTATAATTATCTACCCATTCTCCTCTGCATTCATTTTCCTCTCTTACTGTTTCACTACTATGAGCTCTTAAAAGCAAGGACCCTATTTGGTATTCACAGGATAGTATCTAGACTACTTAGGCATTCAGTTTCAGTTCAGTTCAGTCGCTCAGTCGTGTCCGACTCTTTGCGACCCCATGAATCGCAGCACGCCAGGCCTCCCTGTCCATCACTATCTCCGAGTTCACTCAGACTCACGTCCATTGAGTCGGTGATGCCATCCAGCCATCTCATCCTCTGTCGTCCCCTTTTCCTCCTGCATTATCAAATGTTAAATGGAGGAAACTGAGTATGATTTAGCTTCAGTGATAGTACTCAAAAATACATTGCTCATTCTTTGTTACTTACAGATGACTATGAAAAAAGAAAGGAAAAGTGTTAGTCACTCAGTCGTGTCCAACTCTTTGCGACTCCACAGACTGTAGCCTGCCAGGCTCTTCTGCCCATGGGGTTTCCCAGGCAAGAATATTGGAGCGGGTAGCCATTCCCTTCTCCAGTGGATCTTCCTGACTCAGGGATTGAACCCAGGTCTCCTGCATTGCAGGCAGATTCTTTACCACTGAGACAGCAGGAAAGCCCACAAATGACTGTATTAAAAAAAAAAAAAAAGATGACTATATCAGAAATCAGTTTTTCCATGTCATATCTGACTTACCACAGTAGGTAAGTTACAAAACATTTTGCAATCTTATGTTAGGGGGAATAGTATTTTCTCTTTTTACTACAGGACAAATGTAACTAAGAATTTTAGTACCTATTAATCCACAGTATTGAACTATTTCGCAGCTAAATGTATAAATGAGTGATACAGATCACTCAGAAAAGTAACATTCTTCAAAAAGATGACTGGAGCTGAGTAAGATCATACCAGGGTTTTTGCTTTAGCAGTCCTCTGCTGTTATCACTGCTGCTCTTAAATGGCTACACCTTTCTCACCTTATCAGTTAGCAGGGATTCCAAGGCAGGAAAGGCTTCAAGTCATTAATCACTTCACTTAGCTAATACCCACCTTAAGTG
This sequence comes from Cephalophus harveyi, assembly GCA_006410635.1. Taxonomy (NCBI): domain Eukaryota; kingdom Metazoa; phylum Chordata; class Mammalia; order Artiodactyla; family Bovidae; genus Cephalophus; species Cephalophus harveyi. Next base: position 43,390 of record SJYT01020647.1, on the reverse strand, counting down.
AGACCTGCACTTCCTAACTGTTCCATATGCAGATATGATCTCCTTCCCTCCTCTATAGTTAGATAAAATAAACCAAAACTACTTTTCACTTCCCTTTTAGAAAAATCAAATTATATAACCAATATCATGTAATGTTTTGTTAAAAATAACATTAGCATTCTAGCCTAAAACTACTGCCACAAAAGGAATTCCTTTTTTGTGTAAGACAGAGTCCCAATGCACATAAGGTTCTTAGTAATTTAGCTACTGTGGTAATAAAGGCAGCCAAGAAGAGAGCACTGAAGACAAAGTGAAGGCCAGCTAGGTTTTTTTTTTTTTTTTTTTTTTTTGGAGTGGTGCCTTGCATTTCACTGAAAGTCCAAAAGCTAAGTCTTGACCATATAAGGCTTTGGGATTCCCATGGACAGAAAAGCCTAAGCAACAGTCAAATCCAGTCAAAACCTTTAAATACATGAAACACAGGCACTAAACTATCGTTGACTGTTTTTCTTCTACCGTTATTTTTTCTTCTAGTTTCATTTAAATATATTCTTACAGGTAATCCCAAAAGTGTTCCTGTAAATCATTATGATCAAATCCACAAAGTTAAAATATATAAAGAGTATATATAAATCACAGAAAATTCCTTAAAAAACAAATCCTCCTAAAGTCTGTTACATGGTCCTTTCTCATTTAAAAAACGTACAAAAAAATGAATTTCATTTTTCTCTATTAACTCATTATGGTGTCCACTATTAAACTCTTGATGTTATGTAACATTGTCCTTTTAGCCCAGTCAATAGTATATACAGCTAAAATGATACCTAAAGTGCTTTCTGGGAATCATTTGCTTTTAATAGCCTTTCTGCTTTCTATTTTGCTTCCATCTGTCACCTCCTGAAACTACCTGATAGTATCCTGTCTTCATCTTAATTTGTAGCTCTTAATTTGCCAAACATTTAAAAAAAAAAACTGAGCCTAAAATAAAAGTATGTAGAAATTATGTAAGGACGTCTAAGTAAATAAAACTACTTGTGCTTAAGCATGTAGGTTCTGTAACATCTGTTTCACTTCCATGAATCATGCTTATTTTCCAGCTATTATTTAAGTCATAAAGTTTCCAATAAGAGAAAAATGATTAGAGAAATTACATAGAAGGCTATTCAAGTAATATAAAAACTGACATCTGATGAAAAAAGAGAAGCTAATATATGTTACTGGCCAAATTTTCTCTGCACTGCTGTTTGGTTGCCAAGTCGTGTCCAGCTCTTTTTCCGACCTCATGGGCTGTAGTCCGTCAGGCTTCTCTGTCTGGGATTTCCCAGCGAGAATATTGGAGTGGGTTGCCATCCCTTCCGCAGGGGCTCTTCCCTACCCAGAGACTGAACCTGCGTCTCCTGAACTGTAGGCAGATTCTTTACCACTGAGCCATCGGGGAAGCCCTTTGCATATGGGATGATTAAAAAGAACAAACATGGGATACAGCTAGTGCTGATCATGCCAGAGCTCCTGGGAAAAACAGTGGTGACCCTAAGAAAATGAGCAAAGATCCTCATATGATAGCTTACTTTTACATTATCTATATTCTACTTACATCTGCATGCTCATGTCTTTAAAATAATAAGACATCCTGATTACTTACTTTGTGATTTAATTTTCAAGAATTCAGGAAAAAAGGGAAAGTAGAAGTTCATTAAATGAAACAGTACGTAAAGCTCAGTGAAATAGTCACGTCTGAACAAATGAAATCTTTTCTGACAGCTGTTTCATGTTAATAAGAGAACAGATTATATAAATAATACATAACAGAGTATATAAATAAGATACACCCCAGAAGTTCTGTCTTATCATAATAAAACACTTCCTTTTCCAGAAAATATCTTTAAGAAGAGCAAAAACAGCTTCTAGCCTTTAATACCCTTTACCAGAACCACTACCCCCTGATTGCTCAGACAGTAAAGCATCTGCCTTTAATGCGGAAGACCCAGGTTTGATCCCTAGGTCGGGAAGATCCCCTGGAGGAGGAAATGGCAACCCACTCCAGTATTCTTTCCTGGAGAATTCGGTGGATTGAGGAGCCTGGTAGGCTATAGTCCGCGGGGTCGCAAAGAGTTGGACACGACTGAGCAACTTCACTTCACCAGCACCACTACACAGTTCAGATCTTTTTCAATAACTAGTGAGCATATATCATTTACTGGGTACAGTATGCTGGGCATATAAAGATAAATCATGATTGATACAGATCCAAATGAAATATATAGTTTTAATTGGAAGCCAAAGGGTACATAGTTTAAGGCAAGTACCTTACTGTGTAGGAGTTCCAAAGATAGGAATAGCCAAGGGAGGCGTCAGAGCTCCATGAGTACATGTCTTTAAAGAAAGAGGGACAGCTAAAACTATTTTCTTAAAAGTCAGGGAGCAGAATATCAGATAAAGAGCATTTGGTACTACTAAAGGATTATAAAGAACAAGAAGGAATGATAGTGATTAGGGAGAATTAAGTAGAGATAAGAGAGGAGACTGTAGCTGACCTTGTAAACCAGGCTAAGGAGACTTAATTTATTCTGTGCTATAGTATTTATCAAATATGAATAACATAAAGGGATCCCTCTAAAAGAGAAAAAAAAAAAATCCCACAATCTTTCCTAAACTTATTTTTATATTATTTAAATAGCTGCTAGCATAAACCTAGGTCTTAATACATGCCTCAGTATATAAATAAAACTAAACAAATTTATAAATTTTCTCACTACTTTTTTTCTTCAGTTTGTAAAAGGGGTTTGTGATGACTGGGAAATTACAATTCCCTATCCAATTGCAAACATGACATTGTCACTAAATCCATCTTGGTCTTTCCTCATTTGTTGCTCACAGTTAACTCTGTTATATTTGGCACCAACACCAACACAAATGCAAATGTCTTCAACTGAAACTAAGAAGCGGTGAAGGTGAAGTCGCTCAGTCGTGTCCGACTCTTTGCGACCCCATGGACTGCAGCCCACCAGGCTCCTCCGTCCGTGGGGTTTTCCAGGCAAGAGTACTGGAGTGGGGAAAAGCAGTATTCACTTATAGAATAGTCATTCTATCTACCTGTATTCCTACCTATCTACCTGTGAACATTTTAGCTACCCACGGTCATAGAGTTTAGATTATCTTCACAATTTAGACATTCTTATTGATACAGTAAGAGAAAAAGTATCTAAAAAATGTCTCCTAAATTTCTGGCTTATGTGATTAGATGGAAGATGATGCCACCATATTCAAAATGTGTCACCTCTAAGATCTTAGAATTCTGAAACTCCCAGACAAAAATACAGTACCCCACTGTACAGCCTTCTCTCTCTCCTGACTGAATCTCTTCTTTTTCGGTCCTCACTGTGATTATTGACTCCTTCCAGTTCTTCCCAGTTCACCATTCATAGGCTTTACTTGCCTGCTCTATTTCAATTATTCATTCACCACCCCAGGATTTCCTGCCAATCTCCAGGGCTGAGTAATAGCATACATTTCCATCTTACAAAGATGCTGTCAAGCAATGCTAGAAAAATTATGAAACCATATTAATTTGGTTCACTATAACATACTTCTCTTTTTCCTAAATTCCTATCATTGTATTTACCATTTCAAATCTCCTCCAGTCTCCTTAAGATCTCTGATATTAAATTCTACTGCTCTGCAATGTCATCCAAGAGCTATATATACTTTTACACTATGAAGAAAAAGGAAATGGTTAATGGTAATTTTCTACAATCTCACTCTTTTCCACATTAAAAGTTCTTTCATCTCCACATTTCCCCTTCTTCCTTCTCTTTGGTTTGCAAGCAGAAGCGTCCCATCATTTCTAAACTAATTCCTAATGACTTACTACACAAATGCTTTCTACTTTTCTATATTTGTATTTCAAAATCTTACCCTATGCGTCAGCCAAACTGAACTACTCACTAGTTCAATTCTCATCCTGGCATTTCTTCTAAAGCTGCTCCCTCCTTCTATAAACTGTTGTTATTCAGTCACTAAGTCGTGTCCGACTCTTTGCAACCCTTGGACTGCAGAACGCCAAGCTTCCCTGTCCTTCACTATCTTGCAGAGTTTGCTCAAACTCATGTCCATTGAGTGGTAATGCTATCTGCATATCTGCCTAGACTGCGTCCACTCCCCAGAAAAACTTCTTTCCATTCTTCTACATCCTAAAAACCACATCAAACACAAAAATATGTCTTTATACTACCTTCCACATATATAGTATTCCACTCTTTCCCTTTACATTTTATTATAAAATTGTTCAAATACATAGCAAAGTTGAAAGACTCTTACTGTGATTATCTATGTATACATCAGACAGGGTATATTATTAACATGTTACTACTAGCTTGGCATATAGCTAACTACCCTTTATCCATCCATTAATCTAGCCACTTTAAAAAGCACCAAAAAAGTAAAACTGTAGCAATTAGTATAAATAATCAATAAATTACCTCCCTAAAATATCTCAGTTATGTACAGATGTGAGCTTTGGACCATAAAGAAGATTGAGCGCCAAAGAATTGATGCTTTCGAATTGTGGTGCTGGAGAAGACTCCTGCAAGTTCCTTGGGCAGCAAGGATATTAAGCCAGTCAATTCTCAAGGAACTCAATCCTGAATATTCATTCAAAGGACTGTTGGTAAAGGTCCAATGCTTGGCCACCTGATGGGAAAAGTCAACTCACTGGAAAAGACCCTGATACTGGGAAAAATTGAGGGCAGGAGAAGAAGGGCGACAGAGGATAAGATGGTTGGATGGCATCACCGACCCAATGGATATGAGTTTTAAGCAAAGTCCAAGAGACAGTGAAGGACAGGGAAGCCTGGCATGCTGCAGTTCATGGGGTCACAAAGAGTCAGATGTGACTTAGTGACTAAATAACAACAAAATACTTTAGCATTTGTTTAATATTTGTTTAGTTTTCTTTCGATGCAAAATTTACATACTGTGGAATGCAAGGAATTTAAATGTACATTTACTGTTTTAACTAACACATAAATCTGTGTAACCCAAACCTCTATCAGTATTTAGAACCTACCATGACTACAGTTCCTTCATGTCCCTTTCTAGCTAACTCCCACTCCCCCTCCACAAAAGCAACCACTACTGTTTTTTTTCTGCCACCAAAAGTAAGATGTAGCTATTGTAAATGTTCATGTAAGTGGAATCCTAGCGTATATCCTTATTATGTGAAAGCCTTCTTTAAGTAAAATGTTTTTACGACGCATTCATGTAACTAGGTACTGGTAGTTTGTCCTTTTTACTGCTGAGTGGCTACTTCCTTGTTTTGCTATGTAATAATTTATCCATTTCTCTATTGATGAACACCTAGCCTGTTTCCAGTTTTCAACTATTAAGAATAAACCTGCTATGAACATTCTGGTACAAGTCTTTTCAGAACATATGTTTTCATTTCTCTTGGGTAAACACTAGGAACAGAATTTCTGGGCAGGTGTATGTTTTCTAAGAAACTGATAAACATTTTCCCAAAGCTACTGTACCACTGTATATCTCTACCCATAATGAGTGTTTCCATTGCTCTGCATTCTCACCAACATTTGATGATTTGAATTTTTCTTTTTCATTAGCCACTGATTAGTGTAACATTCCCCTTTTTTTGAATATAACCGTTTGTACCTTTCTTCTTTATCCTGTGCATTAGTCATTATGTGCACTTGACTTGCCCCTATTGGACTATACACATTTCATGAAGTTATAAATTGTTTTAGCTTCCTTCCCCTTACAATGTTTACAGCAGAGTGATTTGCATACACTAGGACAATAAATATCAGTTTAATTTAGTTGATTATTAAAAATTATTTGTCCTTCCCATTCTGGATAAGTTAAAAAAAAAAAAAATCCAGAAGACACATATGTGAAATTGAGGCCACCGACAATCAAAGATTGGTAACTTCAAATTTTATCACAATCCTGTACTAAAATATTAACAACTCTAATACCACTGATTATGCTGCTTTTTCCTACAATAGTGTCATACATATCTAGACACATACATGTAAAAACTTACAGAAATAGAATATAAGCTCCATGTAAACTTCACAAGCAAAGAAATCTTATTCTGCTTTGTTCACTGATTATCATAGTGTCTAGAATTGTGACTACTTGATAATAAGCACACAAATATTTGCTGAATAAATACATATACATCTTTCTACAAATTTGCCTTTAAATTAACGCCAGGGAACTTAAAATAACAAAGCTTCTTACAGTCACAGCTTTAACAGCTTTAAACCCTAACACCTATGAATATATCCTTTTATAAATAGCTTCTGCCTAGGATTTTTAAATATTTTTCAAAGTGTATCTTCACACGATCTGGAATGGTAATTCTCTTTAACTTAATTATACAAGTTAGGGAAGCATACACCTTGAACTTCAGAGAAAGAAGGTGGCTCCTGAATAGCCTCCTCAGATTTACCAAATCAAGTTGACAATCAATGATACAATATAGGACTAAAAATCTTAATTACTTAACCTGTATGTCCATGCACCAAATAAATCAAAGATAGCAATTTTAAAACTGTCCACTTCTATTCAAAGTCCTAAGATGAAGTCTTTGAAATGAGTCATTGTGAAGAGAATTCTTCATACCATTAAACACTGCCTGAATCTCTAGTAATCAGTATGTAATATGCTAGGTGCTCAGGCTATAAAGACAAAATTCAGGAACTTATATTTCAGTGGAAGAGGCACTCAAGTAAATAAACAATTACAGAACTGTTACAGAAATATGCAAGCGTTCAAGGATGACACACAAGAGGGCTCTAGATTAGGAGCAAGTTAGGAAGCTTCTTGGCAGGTGACTGCCTGAGATACCCAATCACGTAAACCAGAGAACTAGAGGTCATCTCTGAAGGAAAAACTCACTAGTTATCATTCTTATAAGTGTCATCTTTCTTTAGAGCAACTGATCCTCTTCAGGAAAAGTCTTAGTTATTGAAAAACAACTAAAACATATTTGGATTCTGATATGACAGTTAAAGGGCATCTGATTTGTTCCAAGTTCTTAATGATTATAAATAAAGTCACTATAACATCTGCATATGAGTTTTCATGTGACCATATGTTTTCATTTTTCTTGCAGAGGCAACAAAGAAAGCTTGTTTTAACTCACTGCTCACTTTTTGGAGTTGCTGCCAAAAAAAAGCACATAGGACAATTTGTACAGCACTCTCAAAGGTAAATATTAGCAGACAGTAATAATAACATTTATTTACTATATGAATTTGTCAAAAAAAAAGTGAGAAAGAGAAAAAGAAGCAAAGTAAAAACTGGATTCAAATCCAAATGGGAGCTACTGAATTTTAAATTTAAATCATTCAATAATTATTTACTAGGAATTCACTAGGCACTAAGAGAAATGCTTCGGCTTCACTGGTGGATAAACAAATAAATGAACAATCACACCCTAAGAGTCAGTTCAGTCGTGTCCAACTCTTTGTGACCCCATGGACTACAGCACACCAGGCTTCCCTGTCCATCACCAACTGCCAGAGTTACCCAAACTCATGTCCATTGAGTAGGTGATGACATCCAACCATCTCATCCTCCGCCGTCCCCTTCTTCCCCTGCCTTCAATATTTCCCAGCATCAGGGTCTTTTCAAATGAGTCAGCTCTTCGCATCAGGTGGCCAAAGTATTAGAGTTTTAGCTTCAGCATCAGTCCTTCCAATGAACACCCAGGACTGATCTCCTTTAGGATGGACTGGTTGGAGCTCCTCGCTGACCAAGGGACTCTCAAGAGTCTTCTCCAACACCACAGTTCAAAAGCATCAATTCTTCGGCACTCAACTTTCTTTATAGTCCAACTCTCACATCCATACATGACTACTGGAAAAACCATAGCCTTGACTAAACGGACCTTTGTTGGCAAAGTAATGTCTCTGCTTTGGAATATGCTATCTAGATTGGTCATAACTTTCCTTTCAAGGACTAAGCATCTTTTAATTTCCTGGCTGTAGTCACCATCTGCAGTGATTTGGGAGCCCCAAAAAATAAAGCCAGTGTTTCCACTGTTTCCCCATCTATTTGCCATGAAGTGATGGGACTGGATTCCATGATCTTAGTTTTCTGAATGCTGAGCTTTAAGCCAACTTTTTCACTCTCTTCTTTCACTTTCATCAAGAGGCTCTTCAGTTCCTCTTCACTTTCTGACATAAGGGTGGTGTCATCTGCATATCTGAGGTGATTGATATTTCTCTCGGCAATCTTGATTCCAGCTTGTGCTTCATCCAGCCTGGCAGTTCACATGATGTACTCTGCATAGAAGTTAAATAAGGAAGGTGACAATATACAGTCTTGATATACTCCTTTCCCAATTTGGAACCAATCTGTTGTTCCATGTCTGGTTCTAACTGTTGCTTCTTGACCTACATACAGATTTCTCAAGAGGCAGGTCAGGTGGTCTGGTATTCCCATCTCTTTCAGAATTTTCCAGTTTGTTGTGATCTACACATAAAAGGCTTTGGCATAATCAATAAAGCAGAAGAAGATGTTTTTCTGGAACTCTCTCTTACTTTTTCGATGATCCAATGGATGTTGGCAATTAATCTCTGGTTCCTCTGCCTTTTCTAAATACAGCTTGAACATCTGGAAATTCTCAGTTCAGGTACTGTTGAAGCCTAGCTTGGAGAATTTTGAGCATTACTTTGCTAGCATGTGAGATGAGTGCAATTGTATGGTAGTTAGAACATTCTTTGGCATTGTCCTTCTTTGGGATTGGAATGAAAACTGACCTTTTCCAGTCCTGTGGCCACTGCCGAGTTTTCCAAATTTGCTGGCATATTGAGTGCAGCACTTTAATACCAACATCTTTTAGGATTTGAAATAGCTCAAATGAAATTCCATCACCTCCACTAGCTTTGGTCATAGTGATTCTTCCTAAGGCCCCCTCGACTTCACATGCCAGGATGTCTGGCTCTAGGTGAGTGATCACACCATCAAGCTTATTTGGGTCATGAAGATCTTTTTTGTATAGTTCTTCTTTGTATTCTTGCCACCTCGTCTTAGTATCTTCGGCTTCTGTTACATCCATACCATTTCTGTCCTTTATTGTGCCCATCTTTGCATAATATGTTCCCTTGGTATCTCTAATTTTCTGGAAGAGATATCTCATCTTTCCCATTCTATTGGTTTCCTCTATGTCTTTGATCACTGAAGAAGGCTTTGTCTCTCCTTGCTATTCTTCAGAACTCTGCATTCAAATGGGTCTATCTTTCATTTTCTCCTCTGCTTTTCCCTTCTCTTCTTTTCACAGCTATTTGTAATGCCTCCTCAGACAGCCATTTTGCCTTTTTCTTGGAGATGGTTTTGATCACTGACTGCCTCCTGTACAATGTCACAAAGCTCCATCCATAGTTCTCCAGGCATTCTATCTGATCTAATTCCTTGAATCTATTTGTCACTTCCACTGTATAATCATAATGGATTTGATTTAGGTCATACCTGAATGGTCTAGTGGTTTTCCCCACTTTCTTCAATTTAAGTCTGAATTTGGCAATAAGGAGTTCATGATCTGAGCCACAGTCAGCTCCAGGTCTATTTTGGCTGACTGTACAGAGCTTCTCCATCTTTGGCTGCAAAGAAAATAATCTGATTTCAGTATTGACCATCTGGTGATCTCCGTGTGTAGATTCTTCTTGTGTTGTTGGAAGAGGGTATTTTCTATGACCAGTGTGTTCTCTTGACAAAACTCTGTTAGCCTTTGCTCTGCTTCATTGTGTACTCCAAGGCCAAATTTGCCTGTTACTCCAGGTGTTTCCTGACTTCCTACTTTTGCATTCCAGTCCCCTATGATGAAAATGACATCTTTTTGGGGTGTTAGTTCTAGAAGATCTTGTAGGTCTTCATAGTAGCATTCAACTTCAGCTTCTTCAGCATTACTAGTCTCAAGCAGCAGACTTCACTCGCTTCATATCTATCTTTTTGAAAAGCAAATAGCCTTAGGTACTTACAAGGGACAAATAAAAGTGTGTAGTAGAGATGTAAACCAGAAAGCAAGGTGAGAAAAGAACTATTATTTAATTCTTCAAGACACATGGGAGCATCTTTACTTCGCTAGAAGTGACTACCAAGACCACACAAGCTTTAATACAAATACAAAAACATTTCTAAAACTTAAAATAGAAAAATTCATATCTGAAAATCCACTTTAACACCTTATGCTGTAATTCAATTCACAGATGGCTTGGTTACTCTTTCTTCCAGCTGTCATGCTATCAAAGTAACCTTTCTTCACTAATTTTATTCATGTTTTACTATAGCTATTATATTCCTGCTTGCTATACTTAAATCAAACAATTTTTACAGGTCATTTTCCAAATTTCTTTGTAAAAAGTAAAACTGAAAAGCCCACTAATCTAAATACCGTACCACGAGAGCTTAATATTATCCACTAACGATAACAACAGTTGAGTGCTGAGGGTACATAAAGAAAAACTGCTCAAATATCCTACTCTAGAATGTTTTTCTTCTTTTCATCTTCCTTTCACCTGAAGGGGAGGGATCATAGTACCTGTGTATTCCAAATCTTCTTCCTTGTCTTTCTGGAAAATCATTTTCCAAGCTTACATTATCCACATTTACAAAAGGGGAAACAAGCTCAGAGATCATAAAGAAAAACTGCTCAAATATCCTACTCTAGAATGTTTTTCTTCTTTTCATCTTCCTTTCACCTGAAGGGGAGGGATCATAGTACCTGTGTATTCCAAATCTTCTTCCTTGTCTTTCTGGAAAATCATTTTCCAAGCTTACATTATCCACATTTACAAAAGGGGAAACAAGCTCAGAGAGACTATGTAAGAACAGCTAAGAAATGGCACAGGAAAGACTTAACCCTAAGACAGTACCAGTGTACAGCTATCAACACCTTCCCTGTACTTGCAGTGATAAATTTGACTAGCGATTTGTTACTTGGTATTATAACTATGTTAACAATTAAACATATTTTGTTTGTACATCTGTTTAAGTTTTTGCTTCATTCCTAACTCCTGTGTATTTTTAATGATGAGTTTTGAATCAGGCATTTTCTACTGAAAAACCACTAAAATATCTATGAAAAGAATTTCATTAAATATTTTTAAAATTTATATAATTTATCTGTAATATATTTAGATGCTAAAAACTATCTGTACCACTACACTCAACTGAATGGGGCTGGTAATGTGTACAGTACAAGTAAGGCTGGAGTAAAATAATAGACTTCCATTTCAAGCGGGCTATCAGACTGGTGCAACCCTTTGGAAGCAATTTGGTTAGGCTTACAGTAAATAGTTTAAAAATATATCCCTTCATTTTGATCCAGAAGATTCAGTTCCGAGAATCTATGCTTAACAAATCATTCCACTTTCATCGAAAAAGTTCTTATATCTTAAGATGCTTATCAAAACATGAGTGCCAAAGCAAGCACACAATAAATACTTGCTGGCTGAATGAACAAATGAATGAATGAGTGAGCTATGAATAATGAAAACTTACAATTATAAACATCCTAAATCTATTTTTTTTTTTTAACAACTGGAAGACTGCTATATTCTATGGTACAGTGATCTATAAGGGTTAATGGCATTTTATTCATCTTTTAAAACTTTTATCTTTGTATTGAGGTATAGCCAATTAACAAACTATATTGTAAGTTTCAGATAAACAGCAAAATGACTCAGCCATATACATACATGTATTCATTCTGCCCCAAACTCCCCTCCCATTGAGGTTGCCACATAACATTGAGCAGAGTTCCATGTGCTATACAGTAGGTCCTTGCCGGTTCACCATTTACAATATAGCACTAGGGTGATGGTGGATTCCAGAAAAATAAACGACCCAATCAAAAAAATGAGCCAAAGAACTAAATAGACATTTCTCCAAAGAAGACATATGGATGGCTAACAAACACATGAAAACATGTTCAACATCACTCATTATCAGAGAAATGCCAATCAAGACCACAATGAGGTGCCATTTCACACCAGTCAGAATGGCGGCGATCCAAAAGTCTACAAGCAATAAATGCTGGAGAGGGTGTGGAGAAAAGGGATGGATGACCCAGAGGGATGGTACGGGGAGGGAAGAGGGAGGGGGGTTCAGGATGGGGAACACATGTATACCTGTGGCAGACTCATGCTGATGTATGGCAAAACCAATACAATATTGTAATTAGCCTCCAATTAAAATAAATAAATTTATATTAAAAAAAATATAGCACTGTGTACATGTCCATCCCAAGCTCTCCAACTATCCCTACATCACCCCCACACCTTGCCCCTCACAACCATAAGCTTGTTCTCAAGGTCTGCGAGTCTGTCTGTGTTTTGTAAGTTAATTTGTATCATTTCTTTTTAGATTCCACAACACAGTATGCTTCTATAATTAAAAAAATTTTTTTAAGTCTGGGTTCCTTAATGGCACGATTACTATGAGATTCATTCATGACTGCAGCCACGAAATTAAGAATAGCTATGACAAACCTGGACAGTGTATTAAAAAGGAGAGACATCACTTTGCCAACAAAGGCCCATAAAGTCAAAGCAGTGGTTTTTCCAGTAGTCATGGATGCGAGAGTTGGACTATAAAGAAGGCTGAGAGCTGAAGAATTGATGCTTTCAAACTGTGGTGCTGGAAAAGACTCTTGAGAACTCCCTGGACAGCAAAGTGATCAAACCAATCATAATGGGAATCAACCCTGAATATTCATTGGAAGGACTGATGCTGAAGCTCCAGTACTTTGGCCACCTTATGAGAAGAGCCGACTCACTGGAAAAGACCCTGATGCCAGGAAAGATTGAGAGCAAAAGAAGGGGGCAACAGGGAATGAGATGCTTGGATGGCACCACTACTCAATGGATATGAGTTTCCGCAAACTCTGGGAGATAGTGAAGGACAGGGAAGCTCGCCGTGCTGCAGTTCATGGGGTCACAAAGAGTCAGACATGACTGAGCAACTGAACAACAACATGTTATATATATATATTAATAGTTCACTCCTTTTTACTGTAAGTATATTCTATTGTATAAATACACCACAATTGTTGTATCCATTCACCTGTTGATGGACATTTGGATGAGGCTTCACTGGTGCAATACAGGAGACACAAGATATGTGGGTTCAGTCTCTGGGTAGGGAACAGCCCCTGGAGGAGGAAATGGCAACCCACACCAGTATTCTTGCTGGGAAAATCCCATGGACAGAGCAGCCCGGTGGGCTACAGTCCATAGGGTGACAAAGAGTCAGACACGACGGAGTACGCACGCATGGACATTTGGATTATTCCCAGTCTTGGGTATCACAAGTAAAACTGCTATGAAGTCTCTTGAACAAGTCTTTGTGGGGATATAGTTCATTTCCCTTGAATAAGTATCTAGGGGGAGAACAGCTGGATCAAAAGGTAGATGTAAGGAAGCTCCTTAATTTTTTAAGAAGGTACCAAACTGTTTTCCAAAGCAATTTTACCATTTCGCGTTCCAATCAGCAATGTCTGAGAGGTCTAGTTCCTCTATATCCTCACCAATACTTAGTATAGTGCGTCTTTTGAATTTAAGCCATTAAAGTGTGTAGTGCTATATCACTGTGGTTTTAATTTATATTTTCTTAATGAATAATGATATTGAGCATCTTTTATACTTCTTAGGTATTCATATTTATATGTACATATACATACACACACATATATATGCTATAAAGAGTCTGTTTAAATCTTTTGCCCACTTAAAAAAATCAGGTTGTTTCACATTTTTGATGTTTGACAGTTACAAAAAATATTCCGTAAACAAGGCTTTTATGAGATATATGTTTTGTAAAGAATGTCCCCTGGTCTCTGGCTTGTCTTTTAACTCTCTTGATAGTGACTTTTGAAAAACATTTTCAATTATCATGAGGTTCAATTTATCAATTTGTTCTTTTATGGATTGTGCTTTTGGTACTGTAGCTAGGAAATCTCTATCTAATTCAACATATTTTCTCCTCTGTATTATTCTAGAATTTTTTTATTAACACTCTTGTGTTGTTTGTTTATTTTGGCTGCACTGGGTCTCTGTTGCTGTGAGCAGGCTTTCTCTAGTTGCGGAGAGTGAGCGTTACTTTCTAGCTGCGGTGCATGGGTTTCTCACTGCGGGGGCCTCTCCTGTTGCGGAGCACAGGCTCTAGGGCACACTGGCTTCCGTAGTTGAAGCTTGCAGGCTCCAGAGCACAGGCTCAATGTTTGTGGTGCACAGGCTTATTTGCCCTGGGGAACGTGGCATCTTTCCAGATTAGGGATAGGGATTCATGGCATTTTAAATGGAATGATCTCCACCATTAACCTAAGGAGCAGTCAGACTGCTTGGTACCATAAACTTCCAAAAGAATAGACGATATCTTCATATAAATGGGTTTCTGGGACTGGAAATGTTTAGTCAGGCATAATTCATTTTTCCTATATAAAGATTTCTTTAATCAATGTTAAATCTTATAGAGTCTTACAGAGTAAAAAGTGGAATCTTTCCTAAAATTTACTTCTATTTAAAACAGGATGATGATCCAAAGCATTGCATTTATTTCAAACCTTCAAAGAGCACAATGCTTGTGGTACTGTAAGTATTGATGATAACCGCCATACGTAAACCAGGTGCTGCTGCTGCTGCTAAGTCGTTTGAGTCGTGTCCAACTCTGTGCAACCCCATAGACGGCAGCCCACCAGGCTCCCCGTCCCTGGGATTCTCCAGGCAAGAACACTGGAGTGGGTTGCCATTGCCTTCTCCAATGCATGAAAGTGAAAAGTGGAAGTGAAGTCACTCAGTCGTGTCCAACTCTTCGCGACCCCATGGACTGCAGCCTTCCAGGCTCCTCCGTCCATGGGATTGTCCACACAAGAGTACTGGAGTGGGTTACCATCGCCTTCTCTGAAACCAGGTGCTAGTTTTACGTTTTACTTTTATTCCAAAACAGGCAGACAACAGTTAATAATAGAAAAAAACAGATGGAGTTGAACTTTCTCCTGAAACAAGTAAGTGCTTTACTTGTAGTCTTTTGGTTTTTTATCTTTCTGTCATACACAGTCCTATAAAACGCAGAAGTTCTAAACTTGGAATCAGATTATCCAATGAAAACAAACAAGCTTTTAGTAATGGAAAAAATGATTTAATAGAAGAGCAGAAGCTAGCAGAAAAGCAGGTATATGATCCCATATATGTAAACTGAAAATGACACAAAAGCATTTAATAAGGCTTTTTACATTATGTCTTCTGACAAGAGAACATCTAAAAGAACATAATGGAATGGTAAAATACTAATATAAGACTACTGACCTGTTCCGTTCAGTCGCTCAGTCATGTCCTACTCTTTGCGACCCCATGGACTGCAGTATGCCAGGCCTCCCTGTCCATCACCAACTCCCGGAGTGTACTCAAACTCACGGCCATTGTCAGTGATGCCATCCAGCCATCTCACCCTCTGTCGTCCCCTTCTCCTAATGCCCTCAATCTTTCCCAGCATCAGGGCCTTTTCAAATGAGTCAGTTCTTCGCATCAGGTGGCCAAAGTATTGGAGTTTTAGCTTCAGCGTTAAGTCCTTCGAATGAATATTCAGGACTGACCCGTTAGCTTTGTGTTATATTTTAGTCATTATAGGAGTTAACATATTTCAGGTAAAGCATTTAGAACCAAAGACTGATTATTCAAAAACTAACCACACCCCCTATTACTCAGGGTTCTACATTTCTTGTCTAATAGTACCTAAATGGCAAGCTCTAGGACAGTAGCGCATATAAGCTGCAAAAGCAAACCTTAGTGTTCCCTGCCTGTATATAGGGAGGTTCTTGGAATACCCCACTGGTACAGCTTTGGGAGATAACTGATCTACCAAGCAGGCTCTAGCCTATCCACTGACCTATAATTAGCCCCAGGTATTCTTCAGGATACCAACAGAGGTAGAATGTAATGATTCAAGTAGCCCAGAGGCACTGTAACACTGTGAACAATGTTGAGTCAAACCACCCTATGATTTCTCCAACAGTCATGTAGATGTGAGAGGTGGATCATAAAGAAGGCTGACTGCTGAAGGATTGATGCTTTTGAGTTGTGGTGCTGGGGAAGACTCTTTAAGAGTCCTTTGGATAGCAAGGAGATCAAACCAATCGTAAAGGAAATCCACCCTGAATATTCACTGGAAGGACCGATGCTGAAACTGAAGCTCCAATACTTTGGCCACCTGATGAGAAGAGCTGACTCACTGGAAAAGACCTTGATGCTTGGAAAGACTGAGGGTTGGAGGCAACGGGAGCAACAGAGGATGAGATCGTTGAATGGCATCATCAACTCAATGGACATGAGTTTGAACAAGCCTGAAGTGCTGCAGTCCATGGGGTCACAAAGAGTTGGACCCGACTTAGTGACTGAAACCACTACCACCCAGCTTCAAATCCCAGCTGTGCAATGTATAAGCTTTGTTTTGACCTTGCAGTCACAACTGTATCTCATTTTCTTCACTGGTATAATACAAAAATAAGAATAAACATATTTACTTCATATGACTATTTTGAGACAATACATGTGCCTAAAAACAGTGTCTATTACCTGTGTGTGTTAGTCACTCAGTCGTATCCAACTCTTTGCAACCCCATGGACTGTCGCCCACCAAACTCCTCTGTCCACAGAATTCTCCAGCCAAGAATACTGGAGTGGACTGCCATTTCCTTCTCCAGGGTCTCCTGCATTGCAGGTGGATGCTTTACTCTCTGAGCTAAGCCACAGTTAAACATAATTATTTGGGTTTACTATTATTCCCAGAGATAGGTCCTTGTAAAGATGGAAAGATATGAATTTTCATGTTTTGATAAGAACTTGTTACAAACTAAAAGTTCTATGCCCTAACTACAGCTTCTGCTTAATGCCATATTGCTTTCAAATAGAAAGGGGTGGAATCATTTTGTAAATTGACAACAAATCATATTTACCATTTGGGTGGGACTAAAGAGAGGAGAAAGGAGTTTCTTGAGTGTGAGGAAAGGGCCTATGTGAATTAGCCAATAAGACCCAACTGAAAAAGAACTGTATGAGACAACTATGATAACAATTAAAATAAATCTTCAAAGTATATTTCAAAATATAATCTCCACTAATTACTTTGTCCTTAAAAAAACATTTTTCTGATCTTTGTAAGAACCACATAAAATTAAAATACTTCATGCTGTTCACTAAGAATTTCACTCCTAAGGGAAAAAAAAAAAAGTTAAGGCATTAGTAGAACATACGAATTAAAAAAACCACAAACCTTCAATTTCATGGGTTAGTCATTGTAAAAGATGAATACTATCAGTTCAAATTATTTAAGCATTTCTCAATTTAGTATTAAGTTTATGCAACTCTATTAAAACAGAGAATGTAGCTATGGCTAAGAAAGTTAGTATTACTAACTTGAAAAGGGAAAGCAGAAAATGATATCTAATAAAAATCACTTTGTAACTTTACCACAGAATTCTGAAGATAAGAATTATAAAATACTGATCCAAAACCCAAGTCTTTCTCAGTAAATAGGAAACCTACAGTATCAAATAAAATTAAAGGGAAACTAGAAGGAATAGTTTAATCTCTGAGCTGAACTACTGAAATGGCTTCCAAGCTGCTATTTTTCATAACTATGAAATTAATTCTCCAGTAGACTTTAATTCATTAACTTCAGTGATGCAAATTCTTTACCATTTTATACACTAAGTATACACTTTTAGGCTTGCCACCATCCATTCTTGCAACCTTCTTCACAGACAATTATCCATTTCTGAAAACTGAACCTCCTTCAGACCCAAAACCCTGACTGCATTTCCATCACTTGGGTTTAGCCTCCTTCAGCACATTTTAAAGACAGTGAAAAATTCTAGCTTACTCTTGTTTATGAATCATCTCAAACATACAAACCATAGAATTGTTATACCCTCCCCCACTTTGTATGCCTTTAAACATGTTGTAAAAATAGCAGTGTTCGACTGAAGAGCCATCTGAGAAAAGATCTCTTGCCTGAACTACTGCAATAGCCTCTGGAATTGGTCTGCTTGTAGAACTTCCTCTTCTCTCTTCCCCCATGAAAATCTGATTACATTAAGGCAATTAAGTCTCCAATGCATTTCGAGAGCTCTCAAAATGAAATGTATAGGTTTCCCCGGTGGCTCAGATGGTAGAGAGTCTGCCTGCAATGCAGGAGATCTGGATTTGATCCCTGGGTCGGGAAGATCCCCTGGAGAAGGCAATGGCACCCCATTCCACTACTCCTGCCTGGGAAATCCCATGGACGGAGGAGCCTGGTGGGCTGCAGTCCATGAGGTCGCTAAGAGTCGGACATGACTGAGCAACTTCACTTTCACTTTTCACTTTCACTCATTGGAGAAGGAAATGCCAACCCACTCCAGTGTTCTTGCCTAGAGAATCCCAGGGGCAGGGGAGCCTGGTGGGCTGCCGTCTATGGGGTCGCACAGAGTCAGATACGACTGAAGTTGACTTAGCAGCAACACCAGGCTTCCCCAGTGCTCAGACGGTAAAAAATCTGCCTGCAATGTGGGAGACCTAGGTTTGATCCCTGAGTTGGGAAGATCCCCTGGAGGAGGGATGACAACTCACTCCAGTATTCTTTCTGGAGAATTCCCATGGATAGAGGAGCCTGGGGTCGCAAAGAGTCAGACACAACTGAGTGACTAAGCACACATATACACACACACACACACACACCCGTGAATATAAGCTCTACGTCAACTCTATGTGAGACAAGTATCCCCCCATTCTGAAGCTCACTTCTCTTAATGTTATCTTTGGAGGGACAGAAATTCTTCATTGTAATGTACTCCAATTAATCAGTCTTTTCTCTTATGGTTAATGATTTTTGTGTCCAGTTTAAACATATTTTCCTACTTCAAGTTTATAAAGACATCCTAATGTGCTACCTTCTTCAATATCTATTATTACATATTTCACATTTAGATAGACAATCTGTCTCAAACTGATCTTTGTGTATGATGTAAGGTATAGGATGTCAACCGTTTTTCCATATGAGTAGGCTGAGTGAGTTCCACTTATTTTCCATCAGAGTAAATAACTCCTTTCACCTTTTTTGTTCTTTTCTAATTTTTATTTTATATTGGAGTAAAGCTGATTAACAGTGTTGTATTAGTTTCAAGTATACAGCAAAATGATTCAGTTATATATAATACATGTATCTTTTTTTTTTTTTTAATTCTTTTCCCATTTCAGTTATTACAGAGTATTGAGAGAGCTCCCTGTGCTATCAAGTAGGTCCTTGTTGATTACCTATTTTAAATATAACAGCATGTACATGTCAATTCCAAACTCCCAATCTGTCCCCTCCCCTGCACCTTTCTGTTTTAAAGATTAACCAGGCTATATTTGGCCTTTTTCATTGATCAGACTATTTCTCTCTCTCTCTCTCTCACACACACAACTGGGATTTTGGTTCAGCTTGTGTTGAATCTGTGATTAGTTTAGAATTAACTTCTTTATAAGAGTCAACCTTCCAAACCATGAACTTGGTGTATCTTTTCATTTATTTAGCTCACAGGATCTGTGAAACCCTTACAGGATGTCTGGCAAGGTTAACATTCTCATTCTCTCACAAATGTAATGGTGGAATTTTCCAGAAGCTATATATGTGAAATCACAACATACAACATGCAGAAATAGTTACAAGAATCCATTTATCTTCTATTAAGCAAGACATTAAAAATTGCAAAATGTAAAACAATGCCATTCTTCATTAAATTTTTTGACTTTCAAAATGCTTATTTTCCATTAACATGTTATTCACGAACTTTCTGGACAACACAGTATATTTGCATATATGAGTTATTTTAAAACAAATATTTTAAAGATTTTTGAGTTTTACTTTCTAATTTGTTAAATATTGGAACAGTCAACATAAACAAAAAGGTCTTTGGGTTCTTCCTGGAAACAGACTAAGAAAAAAAACCCTCTTAAGGAATTTTATGTATTATTTGTAAGCAAGCCCCCTCTCAACATCCTACATATCCTTTAGCGTATTTTTCAAGCTTGACTTTAATTTCTTGTTTACTGCCTACCTCCCCAAATAGCATTCAAATATACTCTGCCTCTGATCTATAGAGTAAGCACAAAGCAAGCATTAACTGAACGAATACACTCTGAAAAGCACTCCATTCACCTAGTTGTCCAAACTGGAAACCAAGTGCATACACATCTAGTGTGTATAAGAGACAGAAATAATAGTAGGCAAAAAATAATAGTAACCAACAAATTAGTATTATTATTTTATTGAGGTAATTACAGATTCACAGGTAGTTGTAAGAAACAGATTATTACCTGGCCCAGTTTTCCTTAATGATAAAATTCTGTGAAAGCAATATACAGTAATATTATACCCATGACACTGACATTGATATAATCCGTCTAATTGAGATTTCCCCAGTTTTATATACCCTGTGAGCTGTAGTCTGTTCAGATTTTAAGAGTATAAAAGGGCTTTGAAACAAAAAGGTTTAAGAACTGCTGATCTAAGATTTAAAATTTTTTATGCTTTTTCTCTTTTATAGACTGTATATTTAAAATAATCGATATTGGCTTCTTTATGAACTCAATTCTAGCTTTGTCTTCCTCATATTCTCATAATACATTAGTCAGAATGACAGAGTAGGTATGTTTGTTCAGAGAGAATCAGCCCCACCAGCTACTGTTGATGACCACAGATGATATATGAGTAACCTAAAAGGTGGATCAATTGATCCCTTTCCTGGGAACCCAGAATTAAAACTCAGAGGGAGATCAATCTCTCTGGATACCCTGACCAGCTATAAACTCTGAAATTGGTGGTAGCCTTTTATTTTTCCTTCTGAACTGAGAAAACAAGAAACTTAGCTTGCTGTAAAAAAGAATAAATATTTGTTAGAAACAATGATGAGAAACAGAAGACTTCCTGGGTTGCATAGACTTCTTGGCTCTAATTCATTCCAGAAGCCCAGATTCTATAAGATATCTCTATAATCTTACAATGAATTACTTTATTTAGGCTAGTTCTAATGGACTTTTCCTACTTAAAACAAAGAATTCTAATTAATATGTGCAAGAGGTCCTTTTACCATTTTCCTACTAGTGGCTCTCCTAATACCAAGGCTAAATATTGATTTGTGGTTTTGAAAACTATTCCCTTTGTTTTTTCAAAGGACTCAAAAGAAAATAGTTGAGCTGATCATTTAGGGAGGGGGGATCTTAGGGTATATGAAGAATTACAAGTGTGTGTCTATAACTATGTAAAAATTTGTAAACAACTTTAGCAAAAGGACTGGAATATAGTTTTTTTTTTTTTTCCTGTAGAAATAATTTTGTTATACAAAGCCATTCAACTGTTGAGTAATGAAAAAAAAGTTGTCATTGGTAGGAGCTGCTGAAACAGCCTACAAATCAAAAACTGTAGGACTAGACACAGTTCTACAGATGTGATTTCACAATGTAAAGAAACAGATTTTTTTTTTTTAATTTGGACTAAATACTAATTTAGCTTTACACTGAATTAGTACATTTTAAAATGATTATACTCTGGTCAGACACTAAGCTTGCTTTTAAACTTTCAAGCAACCTTTTTCTCATGTTTGTCAAAGACGGTCTCTACCAACCTATAGTTATCAATATTTTAATGCAGAAATGTAAATTAATACCCATTATCCTTTCATTTTACTTTTTAAAACCTACTATTTCACACTTTTTGGACTTCTCTCTCAGCTTCTACAGTTTTATCTATTTGGGGTTAGCTGAAAAGTTCACTTGAGTGTTTCCATACCATCTTACAGAAAAACTCAAACTTTTTGGCCAACCCAATACTACTTCAAGAATTCAATGTTGAATGAGATAAGGTCAAGAACATAAGGACCACTACCTGAGTCTTCCCTCGGGATTGACACTGAGTGATTCATCAGTAGGCTGATGAGTAGTGATGAGTATACAGTGGTTCATCCAGCGGTCAATCCATATAATCCTGCTAATATTCATGTCAGATTTCTGTCACGTTGACCACAAAGATCTAACAAGAGAAGAGCCTGTCCAAGTGCTGTACTGCAAAAGCAAGCTACATTTGCAAAACTTCCCTCATTTGAACTTGCTAACCTTGCCAAAAAAAGGAAGTGAAGATAGGTCAACATAAAACTTGTTTTCAGAAAACTCGAATTGGCATCCAGTGATTAACATAACCTCTTGTAAAACCACTTAATAATCGATATTATTCTGCCAGACAGAGTAGTAGACCATTTCTAACAAATGCACAGGTAAATTAAATGCTGTACCACCAGTTATTTCATTTCCTTCTTCCCAGTTTTGATCCATTTCACAACCAACAGCCCTCTTTTCACTGTCTTCAAAAATGTTTTCATAAAATCCATGTAACTCTAGGCTTCAACATTCCTGATTCTATTCTTAGAGATTTGTAGACATTTTTGCAATTCATTCTTAAAAGAGATACTCATTATTAAGTGGTTTTCATATCCATATGAAACAAGGTAAAAGAGCTCACCATATAAAAATTGGTTTTCTAGCTTTTAAAATCTCTTTGTTCTTCAAGACTATCTGCCATGGGACCTCCCTGGTGGTCCAGTAGTTAAGGATCCGCCTTGCAAAGCAGGGGCTTGGGTTTCAATCTCTTGTTGGCAACCTAAGGTCCCATATGCCATGGAGCAACTACGGTTGTGCCATAACCGCTAAGCACAAGCGCCACAACTACAGTCTGTGCGCTGCAATGAAATCCCTTGTGCTGCAACTAAGACCCAACACAGCCAAATAAATATTTTAAAACAAACCAAAAACTCCAACTATCTGCCTTTTTGGAAATTATGCTTATTATTTTCTGAGTAGTCTATTTGCCAAAAGCTTCTAAATACATCCAACTAAACTCCTAATTCATTTTCTTAATTGTAAAACTCTCCCTAGGTGACCATCCTAATGATAATCAGTCTTTCCTTATGAAATAAGAGGTTCAAAGAAAAGACTGGCATAATACAGAAATACTTAACCACCAATAGCAGCTTCCTTGAGTGGCTAAAGACTGCTGCTAAGTCGCTTCAGTCATACCCAACTCTGTGCGACCCCAGAGATGGCAGCCCACCAGGCTCCCCCGTCCCTGGGATTCTCCAGGCAAGAACACTGGAGTGGGTTGCCATTTCCTTCTCCAGTGCATGAAAGTGAAAAGTTAAACTGAAGTCGCTCAGTCGTGTCCGACTCTTAGCGACCCCATGGACTGCAGCCACCAGGCTCCTCCGTTCATGGGATTTTCCAGGCAAGAGTACTGGAGTGGGGTGCCATTGCCTTCTCCGGCTAAAGACTAAAACACTAATATTCATTATGTCAATGTCTCTATATTTAATCCTGAATACATTACTGGAAGTGGCCATTTAGGCATTTTTCTCCAGTCCAGATTCATCTTCATTACTTTTTTCTGCTTGTTGTAAACAACTCAAAGATGGCATAATCCAAAATATCTATAATTCCCTCTCAGAAATAACCATTAAGATTTACTTTCTATGCAAATGTTTCCCCCCATATGGAATGATACCATACATACTGTCTTGCCACTTTTTGTCACTTAAGTGTATTTAAAAGGGAACAATTTACATATCATCAGTCAATCTCACACATAAAACAAACATATACATAATCTTCCTCCGTCACTAAGTAAGATTGGCTTTAAATGTCAAGGGCAAGTTAAAAAGGGCAGAAAAGGGACTTCCCTGGCAGTCTAGTGGTTAAGACTCCATGCTCCCACTGCAGGGAGTACAGGTCTACCTTGGTCAGGGAACTAAGATCCTAACTGCCTCATGGCATGGCCAGGAAAAAAAAAAAGCTGTGTTTTTGTGTGTGTGGGGGGGGGGGGGGGGGGGGGGAGTGGTTATTATTTGCTTACACAAAAGGACTTTCTGAGAATGGAGAAATTAGACATGAGAGGGTGCTTCTGGCAATGATAGCAAACCAAACTTTATAAGGCTTACTTTGTGTCAGTCCTTTTCCTAAGCATTTTATATAAGTGAACTCAAAAAAACCCTTAAATGCCATGATAATTTTGAGTTGAGGTTTAGCATGTAACAACCATTCAACCATTTCCTATTTCATTTAAGCTAAAACAAATCCAATGATGCCTGCTCCAGGTCAAAATAAACCACATAATCTTTCTGTAGAACTGCTACTTTTCTCATTAACTGTGCAACTTAAAAAAAAAAGAAAAAAACAGTTAAATATGCAAAAAAAGTCCCAAATACTCAAAGGAACTCTAGAAATATTTTGAGCAGAAAAGAAAAAATATATCAATGTAAAAGTTTCTTGCTTAAAAACAGTATTTTACTTTTATTTTTCCAGAAAACACAACTTTGCAAATCTAAAAACTGAAAAAAGTTAAGAGACATTTTTTTCTTTTCTGGCCACTCTGCAAGGTTTGTAGCTACTTAGTTCCCCAACCAGGAATTGAATCCATGATCCCTGCAATGAAGTCTGGAGTCCAAACCACTAGACTGCCAGGGAATTCCCAGAGAGTGTTGAATGATTTTTTAACTGTGCAGTTTTAGCAAAAACAAACATACTTTGAGAAAAAGTACTCTCATCTTTCATTTTAACCTATGACCTTATTTTCACAGTGATTATTTAAGGCAATAAAAGATTTCTGGATTGTTACTACTACCACTCCTTTATTGCTTTCCAACAGTTCTGTGCTCTAGCTCTCCCCATACCCCTAAAAATACACACTCCACCTTCTCCTACAATATCATAAAAATAAATTTGACCTTAAAGTTTTTAATTAATTCTTCTGAAGTGAAAGGCACACAAAAAACACACAAAAAAATTTTTGCATGTGTTTTTGGATAGTTCACCAAAACGCTAAAAAAAAAATCTAACCACGAATCTTTATCCTGTGGTTTCCCTGTGGCTTTGTAAATTCACTTTTGTTTGCTACTCAAATACACCTAAGAAAACAGACACATCTAAGGAAACAGACTAAGAAAAAAAACCCTCTTAAGGAATTTTATGTATTATTTGTAAGCAAGCCCCCTCTCAACATCCTACATATCCTTTAGCGTATTTTTCAAGCTTGACTTTAATTTCTTGTTTACTGCCTGCTGCTGCTGCTGCTAAGTCACTTCAGTCGTGTCCGACTCTGTGCGACCCCATAGACGTTGGCCCACCAGGCTCCCCCGTCCCTGGGATTCTCCAGGCAAGAACACTGGAGTGGGTTGCCATTTCCTTCTCCAATGCGTGAAAGTGAGAAGTGAAAGTGAAGTCGCTCAGTCGTGTCCGACTCAGCGACCCCATGGACTGCAGCCCACCAGGCTCCTCCGTCCATGGGATTTTCCAGGCAAGAGTACTGGAGTGGGGTGCCATTGCCTTCTCCGGTTTACTGCCTACCTCCCCAAATAGCATTCAAATATACTCTGCCTCTGATCTATAGAGTAAGCACAAAGCAAGCATTAACTGAACGAATACACTCTGAAAAGCACTCCATTCACCTAGTTGTCCAAACTGGAAACCAAGTGCATACACATCTTTGCTTCTATTCCCTCAAGGCAAACCACTTCCAATTCCTACCAATTCTATTTCTTGAATATGTCCTGAGTCCATCTACTATTTTCCAACTAGACTGCAACTAAGCTAGTTCAACTCTCTTAGACTACTCAAGTTTCTGAACTAGTTTCCCTGCCTCAAGTCTTGTCCTCTTTTCAGTTGCATTCTCCATGCTGCAGCCAAAGTGACTCTTCTTAAAGAGAAAATCTGATTTTCTCATTTAACCTGATAAAATCCTGCAACACCTCTACATACCTCCAGCTCTTTGCACATACTAGTCCCTCTCTCTGAAATAGTTTGCTGTACTCTCTTCTCTCTTAAAACTTTTCTACTTTTACTAATCACTCAACAGCTAAAAAAAAATAACTTTCTTCAGGAAGTTTTCCCTTTCCCCAAAACAAGGTGAGATGTGCCTTCATCAACTTCCATACCACTATGTACTACAACCATTATATATCATTACACATAACTGACATAAATGTATAATTTCATTAAAAGTATAATTTCCTTGTATGAAAAGTGAAAGCATTAGTTGCTCAGTTGTGTCTGACTCTTTGTGACCCTGCAGAGTATAGCCTGCCAGGTTCCTCTGTCCATGGAACTCTCCAGGCAAGAATACTGGGGTGGGTTGCCATTCCCTTCTTCAGGGGCTCTTCCCAACCCAAGGACTGAAACCAGGTCACTGCAGTGTAGGCAGATTTTTTACCGTCTGAGGCACTAGGGAAGTCCCATAATATCCTTATATTTATCCCTATATCTAATACACTGCAAGCTGTGTTAGGGCAGGGACAATAACAATAACTGGCCATCTTCTGGGTAATCATAACTACACTGCTGAATACTAAGCCTAGGCTGGGGCTGGGGAACTGGTAGAAGAGAATTACAGCCTCAATTTTTAGTGGTGAATAGTGATAAATACATAAAAAATACAACAGCTTACTGTAAATTTATTCACACATCATATAGCAACCCATTTCAAATGTAAGAACAAAGTTAGTGGAGGTGATGGAATTTCAGCTGAGCTATTTCAAATCCTAAAAGATGCTGCTGCTAAAGTGCTGCATTCAATATGCCAGCAAATTTGGAAAACTCAGCAGTGGCCACAGGACTGGAAAAGGTCAGTTTTCATTCCAATCCCAAAGAAGGGCAATGCCAAAGAATGTTCAAACTACCACACAATTGTGCTCATTTCACATGCTAGCAAGGTAATACTCAAAATCCTTCAAGCTAGGCTTCAAGAATGCGTGAACCAACAACTTCCAGATGTTTAAGCTGGATTCAGAAAAGGCAGTGGAACCAGAGAACAAATTGCCAACACCCACTGGATCACAGAAAAAGTAAGAGAATTCCAGAAAAACATCTGCTTCATTGACTACAGTAAAGCCTTTGACTCTGTTGATCACAACAAACTATGGAAAATTCCTAAAGAGATGGGAATACCAGACCACCTTACCTGCCTCCTTTGAGGCTCAGCTGGTAAATAATCTGCCTGCTATACAGGATACCTGGGTTTGATCCCTGGGTTGGGAAGATCCCCTGGAGGAGAAGGGAAAGGCCAACCACTCCAGTATTCTGGCCTAGAGAATTCCAAGAGTCAGACACAACTGAGCGACTTTCACTTTCACTTCACTTACCTGCCTCCTGAGAAATCTATATTCAGGTCAAAAAGCAAAAAAAAAAAAAAAAAAAAGCAACAGTTAGAACCAGACACAGAACAATGGACTAGTTCAAAATTGGGAAATTATATTGTCAATGACAGATTTTATCTTCTTGGGCTCCAAAATCATTGCAGACGGTGACTGCAGCCATGAAATTAAAAGACGCCTGCTCCTTGGAAGAAAAGCTATGACAAACCTAGACAGCATACTAAAAGGCAGGGACATAAATTTGCTGACAAAGGTCCATATAGACAAAGCTGTGGTTTTTCCAGTAGTCATGTACAGATGTGAGAGCTGAACCATAAAGAAGGCTGAGCACCAAAGAATTGATGCTTTTGAACTGTGGTGTTGGAGAAGACTCTTGAGAATCCTCTGGAGAGCAAGGTGATCAAACCAGTCAATCCTAAAGGAAATCAATCCTAAACAGTCACTGGAAGGACTGATGGTGAACCTCTAATACTCTGGACAACGTGATGAGAAGAGTCGACTCATTGGAAATGATGCTGGGAAAGACTGAGGGTAGGGGGAGATGGCGGAGACAGAGGATGAGATGGTTGGATGGCATCACTGACTCAATGGACATGAGTTCAAACAAACTATGGGAGATACTGAAGGACAGGGAAGCCTGGCATGCTGCAATCCATGGGGTCACAAAGAGTTGGACACCACTGAGCAACTAAACTAAACTGATTCCAAGTGTGTAACTGAAAGGTTTTGGTTATTCAGAGTTATGCAACCATCACAATTAATTTTAGAACATTTTTATCACCCTAAAAAGAAATGTTATATATTATTGGCAGATATATGGGAAAAGGACATATATTTCCCCATTTCCCCTCAATACCTTCAGCCTCTGGCAAACACTAATCAACCATCTGTCTCTATGTATTCACTTATACTGAACATTTCATATAGTGGAAACCTATAACGAAAGTGGTCTTTCATTAGTGGTGCCTTTTACATAGTTTAATGTCTTTAAAATCCATCTATATTGTAGTAAGTATCAGTACTTAGTTTCTTTTTATTGACAAATAACATTCCACTGATTTCAATAACAAAACAATCACATTTTATTTATCTATTTATCAGCTGATAGACATTTTCTGTTGGTTCTACTTTTTGGCTATTATGTTAACACTGCCATAAACATTAAATACACATTTTGTTTTCAATTCTCTTGATTACATACTTAGGAGAACTGCTAGGTTATATGGCAACTAGTCTGTTGCACCATTTTACATTACCACCAGCAGTGTAGGAGGAATGTAGTTTCTCCATGCTCCGGTCATACTTGTTATTATCTGTTGTCTTTATTATAGTAATTCTTTTAGGTGTGAAGTGGTATCTCATCATGGCTTTGATTTGCATGTTCCTGATGGCTAAGCAATTTCACTTTATGCTGAACTCTGTGAGGGCAGTGTTGGTATCTCTTTTGTTTAAAGTATATCCTCCCAGTTCTTAATAGTGTGAAACACAGAATAGGCCTTTAATTATATTACCTGAATATATAAAAAGATAGGATGAGTTTCAAGTATTTTTCAGGTGTGCATGATAAGAGATACTGACTGTATGCTGGAAGTGGAAGGAGAAAACACAAGACCCTGAGACTGTAGTTTAGTAAATGGAAGACAGATGATGTAAAAATAAGATGTATATTACATAAAAAGGAAAACAGAACATATAAACAGAACAGCTGAAACTATAAGAATGAATGATATGGAAAAGAAAAAATAGAGACACACAGAGTTTGGGGTTTCCCAGGTGGTTCAATGGTAAAAGAATTCGCCTGCCAATGCAGGAGATGGGGAGTTGACCCCTGGGTCAGGAAGATCCCCTGGAGAAGGCAATAGCAACCCACTCCAGTATTCTTGCCTGGAAAATCCCATGAACAGAAGAGCCTGGAGGGCTACAGTCCATGGGGTCTCGAAGAGTTGGACATGACTTAGCGAGTAAACAACAAAACAATGCAAGAGAACTTTGGAACATTTTTCTTCAAGAAAGAAAAAACATGGTTCACTGGTAAGAAGCTGTCTGCCAGTGCAGGGGATATGGGTTCAAATCTTGGTCAAAGACTCCACCTGCTGCGGGGCAAGTAAGCCCGCGAGCTGCCACAACCACTGGAGCCTGCACGTCCAGAGCCTGCGCTCCCCAAGAGGAGTCACCGCACGGAGAGGCCCACGCACCTCAACCAAGAGTCGCCCCGCAACAGAGAAGCCCAGCGGCAGCCATGAAGACCCAGCACAGCCAAAAATAAACAAATAAGTACAAAGAATTTAAGAAGAAAGAAAAAGACCAGGAAAGGAAACCAAATAGGAGCATTCAGAAAACGAGGATGGAACAGGGTCAAGAAAGATTCAAGCCACCTGTTAAGTTCCTTGTAACTTAAACACAGCTTTCTCAGGAATGTCTTTCCTGATATTCTAAGTCCTCCCAGTAAAAAAATTCATTTCACCCTAGATCTCTATTCTACATTTTTTGGCACCTCCTCTTGATTATACACTACATGCAGAGAGGGATCTTATGCTAGGCATATGATAAGTAATGATTTATATATTTGTTTATGAATGAGTTAATCACTACATGAATAACAGCATCATTTATCAGTAAATACAAATACTGTGGAATATTTCAAACAACTTCCAAACAAACTTTATTAACACAGAGTAATAAAATAGATTTTCGTATAGGTACCTCAGAGAAAGAAGATGACATCATCCCATTATGAAAGCAATATGCGTGTCAGCCGGAGCACTTTCAGGGTTAGTCTTCTGTGTTAAATATCCTAGAGTGAGCCTGTCAGTGCTCAGTCGCTAAGACACAGCCAACTCTTCATCACCCCAAGGACTGTAGCTAGCCAGGCACCTCTTCCATGGGATTTCCCAAACAAGAATACTACAGGGGCTTGCCATTTCCTACTCCAAAGGATCTTTCTGACCCAGGGAGTAAATCCGCGTCTCCTGCATTGGCAGGTAGATTCTTTACCACTGTGACACCTAGGAAGCCTGCATATACTAGAGATTTTACTAAAAATATCTTCTGAATAAACAAGCATTAGAACAGCATGCTATCTTGGGCAAAACATAAAATTGCAGGTAAAATCTCGAAGAAACAGTCTGAACAATATAATTTTATGAATAAGATATAGTATAATGTCTACCATTATCATGAGAAATTGAAAGTACACTATTCATCATGGAATGACAACTAGACAACTAGGAAAATAAACTTTAGGAATGTGCATGTGTATTCACACAGTGGACCTAATATTATCATAGAATTACTTCTAAAAATGTATAATTTATTACCAGGTTATAAACCAGAAAATTAAATATAATCTCACTTTTATAAAATTATATATTGGATAGAGACGGATAAAGGGAGTCTACTGAAGTTTTCAACGGGGGCTAGCTAAGCTCCATGCCTGAAAATTTGAATAGCATTGTTCTTTTTTTATATTCTTCTATGAGTCTTTAATTACTTAAATAATTATTCTTCTTCAATTTTTGTTGCAGATAAAATACATATAAAACAACAAACTTGAAAGTAAGCCATGTTTAAAAACAAAAAAGAGATGGTGAAGACAAAAAGCAAGAGTAGAAGGCAGTTACTTGAGTAACTTTCATGATAATGCTTTTCTCAACCATATTGAGAAAAATCAGAAATTTAACGACATTTTAGTGTTTAAAAAAAAAAAAAAGATGGCTGAAAGAGTTAAATAGCAATAGACATTCTGAAAGGGAAAAAACTTGAATATGAGGCAAAATTTTTATGCAGATCATTTCACGCAATTAGAAAGGATATAAACTGTTGAACATCTATCTGTTCTAATCTTTTAAGAAAAATGGTACAAATGAACAAATCTTTGAGAAAAATCAATAATGAAATACAGAGTCATGATTTAGCAACAGCAGCGTCAAAATCTTTTGTGGAAAACACATTCATTACAAAAAAAAACCATGGTCAATTCACAAGCCTTATAAGCTACTGCTGACTTGTTTCATGCAAAATTTAGAACAGAAACAAACAGTATACACAGTTAGTCATAAAGAAATTCTGAAGCATACTAAAGTCCAAACAATGCAATTAAGAGTTGACTAAATCCAAGATGACCCTTTATGACCATGTTCAAATTAAGAATAACCTTTTTAGAAAATACCATTCAATTACTGACAGTATTTAGTAACCATGATTACCCAGATCTACTTTATTCACCAGACATGTCTCCAATGTCTATCATTTTCAAAGTTCACAAACTCTCCCCCAAAAATAAACACCACACAGGATATTCAAAAGAAGCTTCTGGAGCTGAAGCTCCAATATAAAAGTTCCAGAAATGTTCCAAGCAAAAAGCAGAAATAATAGATTAATTTTATTTATTTTATTATTATTATTATTTTAATTTTATTTTTACTTTATTTTACTTTACAATACCGTATTGGTTTTGCCATACATTGACATGAATCCACCATGGGTGTATATCAGCTCCCAATCCTGAATCCCCCTCCCACCTCCCACTCCATATCATCTCCCTGATTCATCCCAGTGCACCAGCCCCAAGCATCCTGTATCCTGCATCGAACATAGGCTTGTGCTTCGTTCTTACATGATAGTATACACGTTTCAATGCCATTCTCCCAAATCATCCCACCCTCTCCCTCTCCCACAGAGTCCAAAAGTCCGTTCTATACATCTGTGTCTCTTTTGCTGTCTCTGATGGCTAACAAACACATGAAAAGATGCTCAACATCACTCATTATCAGAGAAATGCAAATAAAGACCACAATGAGATACCATTTCACACCAGTCAGAATGGCTGCGATCCAAAAGTCCACAAGCAATAAATGCTGGAGAGGGTGTGGGGAAAAGGGAACCCTCTTACACTGTTGGTGGGAATGCAAACTAGTGCAGCCACTATGGAGAAGAGTGTGGCGATTCCTTAAAACACTGGAAATAGACATGCTTTATGACCCAGCAATCCCACTGCTGGGCATACACACCAAGGACACCAGAATTGAAAGAGACACGTGTACCCCATCGCAGCACTGTTTATAATAGCCAGGACATGGAAGCAACCTAGATGTCCATCAGCAGGTGAATGGATAAGAAAGCCGTGGTACATATACACAATGGAGTATTACTCAGCCATTAAAAAGAATACACTTGAATCAGTTCTAATGAGATGGATTAGACATGCTTTATGACCCAGCAATCCCACTGCTGGGCATACACACCAAGGACACCAGAATTGAAAGAGACACGTGTACCCCATCGCAGCACTGTTTATAATAGCCAGGACATGGAAGCAACCTAGATGTCCATCAGCAGGTGAATGGATAAGAAAGCCGTGGTACATATACACAATGGAGTATTACTCAGCCATTAAAAAGAATACACTTGAATCAGTTCCAATGAGGTGGATGAAACTGGAGCCAATTATACAGAGTGAAGTAAGCCAGAAAGAAAAATACCAATACAGTATACTAACACATATATATGGAATTTAGAAAAATGGTAATGATAACCCTGTATGCGAGACAGCAAAAGAGACACAGATGTATAGAACAGACTTTTGGATTCTGCAGGAGAGGGAAAGGGTGGGATGATTTGGGAGAATGGCATTGAAACATGTATACTACCATGTAAGAAACGAATCGCCAGTCTAGGTTCAATACAGGATACAGGATGCTTGGGGCTGGTGCACTGGGATGACCCAGAGAGATGATATGGGGAGGGTGGTGGGAGGGGGTTCAGGATTGGGAACTCATGTACACCCGTGGCGGATTCATGTCAATGTATGGCAAAACCAATACAGTAAAGTTAAAAGATAAATAAATATAATAAAATAAAGAGCAAAAACAAAAGACTTTCTACAATCTTATCATTTTCTTTTGTTAGGCAACATGCTAAACATGTATTTTCAGCTCGAGTTAATAATCAAATCAAAGTAACACTTTTTAGTCAGTGAAGCTCTCTCCCTGTGGAATATCTTCCTCAGTGCAAATAATGCATTTAAATAGATTACCCAAAAGGTGACAGCTGAGGAATGCCTTCATTTCTTTCCATGGTTTCTATTGAATGTAATTTGAAAAATGCCTATGTAACACATGACAATGTGGA
Organism: Cephalophus harveyi; assembly: GCA_006410635.1. Lineage (NCBI taxonomy): Eukaryota > Metazoa > Chordata > Mammalia > Artiodactyla > Bovidae > Cephalophus > Cephalophus harveyi. Next base: position 10,056 of record SJYT01020647.1, on the reverse strand, counting down.
ATGTCTCCACCCATGAAAGAGCATTCAAGTCAAGCAAGCAAACTTAGGGCAGTAATACAGAGCTCAACTTTGTCTTTTTGTGGTTAGCCGGCACAACAATGAAAAGATAAACAATCAAAATACTAATAAGGTCAGAAAAATACTGACATACAGGGATCCAAAGTGAAAGTGTTGTTTAGGGGAAAAGTGTGAATAAAATCATTAGAAAACATGAATTAGCTTCTAATGACAGTATGCTAGGGGTTCCATTTCTAAATCAACCCTGAATGAGTTGTTTAAAGAAATTCATTTTTTAAAGTATGTTACATAAACTGATCAAAATTCTACTTATTGGTAATCAGAAACACATTCGTTGCAAGAAAAAAATCTAAGATCCTGCTAAGTTCTGATTGTAATAATGGTTACCTTTATACTGTAATTATAAAGTAAATCATCAGTATAAAGAATCTCCCTGCAACACAGGAGACCCTGGTTCAATCCCTGGGTTGGGAAGATCCGCTGGAGAAGGGATAAGCTACCCACTCCAGGATTCTTGAGTTTCCCTTGTGGCTCAGCTGGTAAAGAATCTGCCCACAATGTGGGAGACCTGGGTTCGATCCCTGAGTTGGGAAGACCCCCTAGAGAAGGGCAAGGCTGCCCACTCCAGTATTCTGGCCTGGCGAATTCCATGGACTGTATAGTCTTCAGTCCATGGGGTCACAAAGAGTCGGACATGACTGAGTGACTTTCACACACTTTTTCATTAGAATATTTTTAATGTTTGCTAGCTATTATATTTACTCACACAAATTGTCATCATTTTGTTCTCTATGAACTATGGTCTTCACAAGATTAGTCTACTGTGTCCATTTTTTAAAAAATCAACATTTACCACGCACCTACTAAAATAAAATGCAGACACCAAAGGGGATTTACAGAAAAATTAATCAAAGTTCCCAATTGAAGGAATTCACTATTCTGTCTGGAGATAAGATACACTAACAAAAGCAGATAGTGTGCAAGTGCCAAACTTAGGGTTTAAGCAGTAAGAGAAAAGAATTACTGTGCACCCCAGTGGTCAATGCTTTGAGCTGTGCCTTAATATAAATAAGCTGGGAAATATATTCCAGAGACTGATTACACAGGCAGTGACTTATGTAAATATAAATATGAAACCAGTGGTCCCTACAGAAAGCTTTCACCCACCTGCTGAATCTCTTCAGATAAATTCTTTTTTTGCTCCTTGTCGGATGATCGGGAGCAAGGCACTTGCATCCTGCGGCACTGCATGCCACCACCTGTACTCTCTCCCGTGCCTACCAAATGGAGAGCGTCAGGAATAGCTGCGAAATCTGCTCACCTTCAATCACTCCTACTTAATGAATGAGTATCAAGCACATATGTTCTCAGTATAGCAATAATCTTACCGACTGATGTCTTAGTCACTACTGTCCTTCATTTGGATACTAATCCTTATTTTGTTAAAGTATTTCTTTTATGAAATGATGATGGTAGGTGACAGAGCTGTTTGTTTTTAATGCCCTAACACAACAACAGAAAAGTTAGGTTCTCCTCTGTCAGTCATAAAAACAAAAACCATTTTACTGGTCCATGAAATGTAAAATTCTGGGAACCAATGACTTGATAGGCAACAAGTAAATCATGTTTCAAATGGTGCTCTCACTCATTATCAACAAGAAAAAATAAAATTCTATTGCCTTTTCCAAGGAAAGATCTGAAATATAATTTTGCTAAATTTTGCAAAATCATTTAAGGAACAGAATATTCTTATGACTTGAATATTCCTACTAACTAAAGGCTTCTGATTAAAATCAAACATGATGAATATTTAAAAGTTTTACTAATTCAGAAGTTAATTCAGGTAACTTTACTAGCATTTCATGTAAAGTCTTAAGTTCTAATTTTAAGTACCAATAATCACTGTACAGAAAATTTCAGAAGATTAAGCTAAATGGTGGTGACAAGCCGGTGCTCGCTTGCTTGCTTTCCTTCTTTAATTATCACTGATAAACAGTTTACCTATAATTTATATCTTTTCATTGAAAAGTTGTATGTGTAGGTATGAAACATTTACTATAAATGAGTATATAAAAATGCCTAGAGCATTAGTATAAATTGCTATTAGGATAAAGAAAAATTGAGATGTTTAAAGACTAAGTAAACTCTGTTCTTTAAAAAGAGTTCTGTTGCTGTTATAACTTCCTTTGTACCTTCCCAAAGCACTCATCAAATATTATGCACATAATGGTCAGTGAAAAACAATCTTGGCAGTTCCTAAAATTTAGGACAGATTTTGAGATTAATTTAGATATAGTATTACTGCATTTCACTTACCACAGAAAGCTCTTAAAAGTTTTGACTAGCTAAAATAAAAGTAGATGAAGAAAAATTATATCTATGTATACATGTTTCATTTGACTCTCTGCTAATTACCATAGAAAATTCCAATTACTAATCATCAACCATAATGACTGAAAGATTTAAGAATACTTTCTTCTTCAGACTTAAAGGCCATGTAACATAGTGTTAACGCTTCCCTGATGGCTCAGTGATAAAGAACCCACTTGCCAAGCAGGAGACCAGGGTTCTATCCCTGGGCTGGGAAGATCCTCTGGAGAAGGAAATGGCGACCCACGCCAGGACTATTATCTGGGAAATCCCATAGGCAGAGAAGCGTGGCAGGTTACCATCCGTGGGGCTGCAAAGAATCGGACACGGCTTAATCACTAAGCAGTCACAGCACAGTGTTAAGTAAATTTGGGCTCTTCTATACCTGTGCCAGGACCAAGCTCTGCCATTTATTATCTTGGTAACCTTGAGCAAGAGAAAAAGGACTTGTGAGAATTAAGTGAGATATTGGTTATAAAACTATCATAGTATTTCACAAGTAACAAATCCTCAGCAAATGTTCACCAGCCAATCCCCCTTCTCAAGGCAACACTGAGATAATGTAACACTACATAGTCAACTGCAACTCAGAAGAAACTCAAAACGAGATCTTAAACTTTTCAAGGAGATATATGCCAATACTGCATTTACCAACATGATTATGGAGCACCCCCACGCCCCCACCCCACCCCCAAACTTTCAAAAGAAAAGTGGAGTGAAAACTACAATTTTCGGCAGGCAGGAAGGTAAAGAAAATAGCGACTCTGGGAAATGTCAAGAGTAACATGTTACAGAAGGAACAAAACAATGTTCTATATCTTACCTCCCTTCTAAGGGTTTCTATTTTTTAAAATTATCTAACTAGACAGTTTTTAAAGTACATCTCCTATGTGAACAGCACTGTAAGATGTGGTAAGAAAACAGATAATCAAAATAACTTTTTTCCCTCTATTCCATCTAATGTTTCTACCTAGCTACACTAGAAAATGCTCAGTCACAGCTTCCAATCACACTGTAGCTGAAAGCACATGAAAGATGGTCTTGGTTATGACACTGCAAAGTCAGACCACAAAACTGTTGCCAGGAAGTGCAAAGGCATCAGCTGCAGAGAAGGCATTATAGCAGCGGCGTTGTGGGCACTGGTGATCTACCAGCGTACCCCATATATGGCTAGGGTTTTCCATTTATTTGCAGGAAGTGAGGGGCCAGTTCAGGGTTAGTTTTGTTTAGGTTTTATTTTTTATGGTTAGGATGTTTTCAATAAAAGGTCTGCAGAGCAATAAGAAACTTAAGTTATGTAGAAAAAGTATACTGTACTTTTTTAAACACAGATTTTAATATTGTTTATAAGGGATCCAATACATTCTTCCAAGATCTTACTATCCCCCACCAAAAAAAATACTAAGTAAACAATTATAAACTCTACATTCAGTTTTAAAGAGATTTCTCATATATAACAATTACACTATTCTCTAACAAGAGACTCTTTAAAATTATAATAGCATAGAACATGGATTTAACTCTACTCTGTAGTATTCTGCCATAGGACCTAGTTCAGATCTTTATAAAGAAGGTAGCAAATTAATTGATAAATAAAGTGAGTATTTTTCTATCTCTTAATCAACAGGTAAACTGGTTTAGGGTATTTTTTTTAATAGGAAGAAGGTTAATATTTTAGAAAGTTTAAATCTCAAGATATTAAAAGTATCTGTTGAGAAGATTGACAAGTTCAACCATGTGCTAGAATTATACTCTAAGTATCTGGGTGTGAGTGTTTGAATGATTCATCTTATGACACACAAATAACTATAAAACTTCCTATCTATGATATGAGGTAAAAGATAAAATTAATCATTCTTTACTGAGCACCTACTATGTGCCGGGATGTGGAAACATAAAACTGTGGAAGATTGGGTCCTTACAGCTGCCTATAGGGAAGACAAAATTTAAAACACACGTTACTCAGTAAGAAACATTTTAATAGCAGCAAAAAAGCAAGACATAAGATAAAATGAGTATCCAAAGGAGAGTCTCTCCAGTGAAACAGTATTATACAAACTCAAAGGACAGAAAGAGCATTTCTGGATTGCAACTCGGTGGAACCCTAAAGAATGACCAGGATTTTGACTGGCAGAGGGAAGCAGTATAGTGATGGAAAAGGCAAGACCATAGATACAGAAGTAACAAAAAAAGTAAAAGCTGTAACACAGTGGAGATACATCGGGTATAAGTAAAGAATGAAACACTTTCAATCTGCATTTACGGAGAGGAGTGGCACAACTGAAATGGTGCTGTGAGATTAATGTGGCAGCAGCATGAATGCTGGACTGGATCGACCACCAGAAGAGGCAGGGGAAGCAAGGAGGCTGTTACTGTACTCTAGGCATAAAGATAATAAAGGTATGGCCTAGACTGATGATAAGAGTGGCAAGAACTAATGAAAAGGCAGTTATGAATACTGATTGGGTATATGTAGGCAAGGGGATAAGTGGATAATTAAAATGTTTAAAGCTTAATCTAGCGGTTAATGACATGATTATCATCAACAGAGGCATCAATGAGAATAGGCTTGGTGAAGAAAGAAAAAATTTCATTTCAGGTTGAATATAAAGAAATTCCTGATATTGATGTAAATAAATAGTTGCTATTCTATGGCAAAGGGGGTGGACCTCTATTTACTATATCTCTACTTGAAGATATATTTTAAAATATAAAATCACAATATACTGAATAATATTTTACTTAACACTGTGTCATCAGTCGAAAAATAGAAATGAAGGACTGGAGCTCTGCAGCAGTGTTCGAACTGGAAACTGACTTGGAAGTCACAGATTCAGAGGAAGCAGAAATCAAAAGGCTAAACTCGAACTGTTAGAAGAAATTTCAAGTGTTATATTTTATACACACCAATATCAACAGGAGAAGGAAATGGCAACCCACTTCAGTGTTCTTGCCTGGAGAATCCCAGGGACAGGGGAGCCTGGTGGGCTGTCATCTATGGGGTCGCACAGAGTCGGACACAACTGAAGTGACTTAGCAGCAGCAGCAGTTATCAATAAGATTCAGTAATAAAGCATTTTACAGAAAACTATTATTACTCTCCTAAAATCTTTATAAAGCATACTGAAATATAGATACAGATCAAATAGTATAAAACTCTACCAGGTAGGTCTTAAATCAAAGCTGAGTATTGCCCACTAGTAAAAATGAAAATCTACTGTAGACCTCAGTTCTAAAAAATCAGAAGTTTATACAGTAACTTCAGTACTGTTTTCTAGCTACTGGAGGGGTTAGGGAAAGGGGGGCTATTCCAGAGACCAAGGTAGGAAATTTGTACAAAACACTGTCTTTTCTGCTTTAATAAATTACCTATTTTTATACCCTCCTAAAAAGATGAAACTGATTATCTTTTGTAACTTCTAATGAGAAAGAACACTCAACCAATTAAAGAAATTTTTGAATATATGGTAGTCACATTAAGATGGAAGTAAAATACTAAATTAAGAAGTGCATTTGTGGGCTTTAACATTCCTAAAACTTTTCTCCTGGCAGTGAAATTTACGACAATTGATCAAAATCAAAAATGTAAATGAACAGTTCAAAAGACTAACCAATAATCAATCTAGTAAAAAACCATTCTGGCTGTTCTATGTGCTTTCAAGAGGTTAAATTAAAAAAAAAAAAAAATTATTCAAGGGCTATTTACCAAATCAGTGGGTCAATTTTAGCTTTTACAATTTATTTACAGCAATCAATATTCAAGAGATTTTTAAGGTTAAAATTGTCCTGTGATTATTTTTTTATTTTATTTATCACCTTTCACTATCTGTTCTGGATTTGCCCAAAGCGAACTCCCTGTTCTCTGTCAGAAAGGCAAAAAAAGTACAAGAGTTAATAAAAGAGAAATGAGGGTGTAGAAAACATAATAAAATTTTTAATGCTTGATATTTTAAGACTTTGGCTTCACTGAGTTAAGAAATGGGCAAATACATACATTACAAAAAGATATTATGCAAATAGTTATGCGTAAACTTGGAAACTTCTGCTTAAGCCTTTGTCAGCTAAAACAAAATATCTAATAAAGACAACACCTATATAATGCCAAACTAACCACTGAATTCAGTTAATCAGGAAGACACTGGTAAGTCCGATAATTCTTGCAACATGTCCAAATTTAGAGGAGAAAATAAAAAAAACTCTTAAGAATCCTGCTAGATATATTTTCTCTACCTAAAATCAATAGTAATGTAAGTATTAAAAATTTTTCCCCTTCCTCCAAGGCAATTATAACTGGGTTCTTCAACATCCGTCATAACTTTACATTTCTATAGAACAATTTTAATAAAACATACTGTTATTAATCTTTCTTAATTAATTTCATACTAAACCATGTAAATTACACTTGAAAGAAATTCGAAAAGATTCATCTTATATAATTATCATTTCTAATGCCAAAAGTTTCTTTCATTTCAACATCATGTTTTTAGAATCTAGAGTTATGCTATAGCTTAAAATAAGTCAAACAAAAAGTTTGTTTTACATTAGACGCTAAATTAATGGAACGGATAGAGCTAAAGACCATGCTGTATTTTTACTGGGTGCCACATGCTAAATTCCAGATTTGTCCTGCAATTTGTCAGTCATTATAGTTCATCCAGGCAACTTGTAAACAAAGGCTATAAGCCAAGTTTGATATGAGAATTCAATTAAATAAAACTTAAAACGGTCATCATTCACTAAACAGGAAGCAGTAAAAAGGAAAAATGCCACCACACACCTCTTTTAAAAAGGCAGCAAAGTATTATGCATGAAATATCAACGCATAAGTTTCACCCTCCCAAACAAGTTTTTGTTACAGTATTCATCGAAATAAAGCTGGGATCTTTCCACCTATCAGCAAGGCAACTTTGACTTAGTTTACAAGTCTTTTTCATTGTAAGGGGAAGCTATTGCTGTAAAGTTGTTTTCCAGTCATTCCAAGTTGCCCACTAAGAAAATGTAAAGAGTTTATGTTTTGACACCTATTACCCTCACTGAAAAATTGCTTTTTATGCAGAACTCTACGTGGTTGTGTTGCTTTTGGCCTGTTAAAGGCAAAGCAACATTATCTCTGGATTGCCAATAGTTTCTCCTTATTTGGCTAACATTGAGAGATCCCAATCAGACTACTATAAAACTTTAACATGCACAAAGCATCCATTTTGAGAAAAGTTTGTGACCAGCTTTCTTTTTTCCCACCCCCCCTTCCAAAGAAAAACCAGAGCTTGGAAACCGGCTTTGAAAAGACTGCCTCGTTATTTATTCTTCTCTTTCTAACCCCAACACACACTCCAGGAACTGGGGCCAAAGGATCTCTGACACTGCGGCAAACTCGACTCGGAGTAAGACTCTCTTCCGTACGTTCCGGTCCTGCGGTGGACAAACCCTTTTAGAACGCTTCCTTACACTACCCACTTTCATACTCTCCCTTTCAGCCGGTGCAGATCAGCTAATTACACCATTTCCCCCTCCCCAGTGACCAAGGGTAATAAAAGAGAAAACAGGAAACCGTCCGATCAGGGCACTCGGCTTAGGGTACTTGATTACTATTATTATCATCACCATTTGTAATCAAGTCCTAAAAACTACAACAAATCCAAAGCCCACCTAACAAGCCAAAGACGTCCTTCTACCCAAGTGTCCCTAGGGCCTCTTGTTCGTCGTTATTTTCAGCATCTTCCGTCCCCTTGGCCGATCACCGACGTCGGGGACGCAGGCACAACCCCACTACACCCCTCCCCATCTCGACCCCGAATCCCAGACCCACGTCCACAAATGGCCCTGGGGCCCCAACCTGACCACAGGCCCGTTTCCCCTCGGCCCCGGAAATCGCCCGTTCCCTTACTCCACCACCAACCGGTCTGAAGGGGGCCGCAAGCCTAGAGCCCTCCCTCCACCAGCTCTTTCCCTCCCTCCTTCGCGGGAAGCCGCCCCCTCACCCCGCGGCAGGGAGTCTCCCGCCGCCCCCAGCCTCTGGAGACCAGGAGTGGAGGAGAGGCCCGAGCGGGAGGCCGACGAGGACTCGCAGGGTCGGGAGAGCGGCGGCGGGGCGCACAGACCTGGTGCAGGGCAGTGAGTCCGTCCACATTGGCGTAATTGATGTCGGCGCCGCGGTGCAGCAGCTTGAGAACCTCGTCCGTGTCGCCGCTGGAGCAAGCAGCCAGGAAGACGGCGCCATCATCGAACTTCACCTTGGTCTTCTGGCGCTTCACCACAGGAGGCTCGAGGTCCGTCTCGGAGCCGATCCAGCGCTTCAGCTGCTCGTTCCGCTTCTGCTTCGCGTCCGCCATCTTCATCCCCTCTCCTGCCGCCGGGTCTTCTTATCGCGAGGGGGGGAAGGGGGAGGCGGAGAGGGACGAGAGGGGAGGCACGGGGTGTGTGACTGTTTCTATGAGTGCGGCCAGAGGAGGGCTGGGAACCAGGAGGAGACGCTCGAGACTTCCAGTATCCCACAGAGCACTGGGGCGGCGCGCCCGGCCGAACGGACCTCCCTTCCTACCTCGGAAGCCCTCCCGCCCCCGGCCCGGCCACCCGTCACCCGTCACCGGCGGCCAATCTAACGTAACTTCGCGAGATCCGGGCAGGGAGGCGCCCTGCGGTCAGTGCGCATGCGCTCTGGGCCTGTGCCCGCCCCAGGAAGAGAGCCCCCGCGAACTGCGGCGGGGGCGGCCAGGCCACCGGAGGGAAGCGGGTGTGGTCCGGGCCGCCTGGTCTGCTGGGGCTGGGGCCGACCTGGAAGGGCGGAGACAGGGAAGGAAGGTTGTCCTGCCCCGCTGAGAGCTCCTGGGGTTCCAGAGGCCAACCCTGCGGGACAGACCTGCTTCCTGGGCTGTCTCGGCTAGGCCGAGTCGTTTCCTCAGGGCGGAGGATTTTCCTATTGGCTGCGTCGTTTGAATGGAATGGAGGCTAGATAGACAGGTCATGAATTAAGCGCTAGTGATTTCCCTTTCCAAGGAACTCAACATGAACTTTTAAAAGCGGGGTCTGTGTGTCGAGGTCTTTGCTGGTACCTACACCAGATCTCAGCCCAAGGTGACTGCCTGGTGACAAGGGTTGACCTGCAGTAATTGCAGTGGCTTTCTGACAGCCTTCACTTATAGAAACATCTTTCTTCATATGCTTGTTTTTTCTTGTTTTGGGGTGTATGTGTGTTTCGGGGGGGGAGGTTATTTGTTTTATTCTCTCACGCGTATTTTGGGTCTTCTTTCCCTTGAATTCTTCAATCCTGTCTACCCCTATCTCTGAGTTTAGCGCAGCCTTGTTACTGGTCCTGACTTTTTAAGGGATTTCTGGTTCCTGCTCCATTGCTTTCTAATGATGGATAAAGATCCAACTGCGTCTAGAGTTCAAAAGGAATGTTAATCTTACGCAAATGATTTAACCGGTATTTATTGAATACTTACTATGAGCCAGTCATTGTTCTAGGTGTTGGCATTTTAATGACGATAACAACATACTTAAACCACCTTTTGAAGTCACGTGTTCAAAATACTTTATCATAATCATAAAAAAGGCTTTTAACTTTGTCATGTATGACACCCTCCCCCGCAACACATTATCAGTTCAGTTCAGTCGTTCAGTTGTGTCCGACTCTTTGCGACCCCATGAATCACAGCACGCCAGGCCTCT
>SJYT01020646.1:51447-76926 GCA_006410635.1 Cephalophus harveyi | reverse complement strand
ACCCCCCACCCCAACTCCCTACTCCCATTCCCTCTGCTCTTGAAGCCTAAAGTTTTCCTTTTCCTTCTTCTGATCACTTAAAGACATGCCAAAAGAAAAAAAAAAAAAAAAAAAAGCCAATAGTTTGTAAGCAGTTGAAACTATCCCTTAAAGATATTAATTTGGCAAAATTGGTGGCTAGTGAATTTTTTTAATAGACTTTTATTTTAGAACAGTTTTAGATTTGCAGAATTATTGAGAAGACAGTACAGTGAGTTCTCATAGACCTCACGGCCAGTCTGGCTTATTCGAAACGTTTTCTATTAGCATGGCACGCTTGTCTCGAATAACGAGCCAGTACCACTTTACGCTGTCGTTTCCTTAGTCCCAGGCTGTTCTTGCTTGTGACGGTTTCTCAGGCTTTCCTGGTTTGGGATGACCTGGATCGCTTTGAGGAGTACTGGTCATGCTTTTTGTGGAATGCCCCTCAGTTGAGATTTGTCTGGTGTTTTGCTCGCTGTTAGCTAGGCGTGATGTGTTTTGTGGAGGAAAAGCACAGAGGTTAAGTACAATCCTCGTTACATCATGAACAGGTACATAATGTCATTAACAGCATTTATCACTGTGGATGTGAATCTTGTTCACCTGATTTGAGGTAATGCTTGTCAGGTTTTTCCACTGTACAGTTACCCTTTTTTTCTCTCCTTCTCTGTAGAAAGTTGCTCTTTATGTGTAGTTCATACTATGCATAAGGGGAATTAATGCGCCACCTCCGGGCAACTAGGTGAATTTGAAGTTCCGCACTGAAAGATCAAAGTTAGACAGCGACACCTGCTGGTAAAACATAGTAGCCTCATGTGTAGACACGAGCCAGAATTAGGAGACTGCAAGTCTTCCACAATGCCCAAGGTGAATTGTTAAGTCTGTTATCTTTAACCAGGATCTTTAAGTCTGGTTTCCTTTGGTCTGGGTGGAAGCATTGAGTAGAAGGTACTTTTGAAGCATGCAGAGATTTAAATGTCTTCGTAAATTCTTAGTGCGCATCTGGGGAGGAGAGAGATTCAATGTAGGAGAGCATCCCTGAGTTAAACATGAAAGTCAGACTGGAAACAAACCATTTTTCCCCCCAGAAGTTCACTTTACGGCAGCTTTTCTAGGAGGTGATTGTTTGCTGTTAATAATCAACTTTGTGTTGGTCCTTTTTACAGCCCTTGGGAAGGTGAGGGATTATGAGATGGACAAAGACTCCTATGCAGGAGAGTTTATTATCAGAGGGAGACCCAGTAAACATATAGCATAGTTATTGTTTAAATTTTTATTTCTTTTTATTTTAGAAAAGCTTTATTGAGTTCTGATTAATATACCATACAATTCACCCATTTGAAAATACAAGTCAAGAGCTTTTAGTGTATTCATAGAGCCATCAGCAGATCAGTTTTAGAACCTTTTCATCATCCCTAAAAGAAACCTCTTAATCCTTGCCTGTTAATTCCAAACCCTGTCTTCCCCAGGGCCTGGCACACTACTCTATGTCTGTCTCTATAGGTGTGCCTATTTCTGGACGTTTGATATAAGGAGAATCATACACAGTGGTCTTTTGTGACAGTTTTTCCCATAGCATAATGTTTTCAGTATTCATTCATGTTCTAGCACACGTCAGTCAGTGCTTTGTTTTTGTTGTCAGATGAGCATCCCTTCTATGGCTATATCACATTTTCTCTGTTCGCTGCCTTTGCTGGACAGTTAGGTTGTTTCCACTTTTTGGCTGCTGTGAGTAATGCTGCTATGAACGTTCATGTGTGAATTATTGTGTGGACATATGTTTTCATTTTTCTTGGGTGTATACCTAAGACTATAATTGCTGAATCACGTTTAATTGTGTATTTAACCTTTTGAGGAGCTGCGAGACTGTTTTCCAAAGTGGCTGCTTCATTTTATGTTCACGCCAGCAATGTATGAGGGTTCTGTTTCCTCCATGTCTGCATCAACCCTGGTTATAACCTTTCTTTTTGATAATAGCCACCCTAGAAGACTCTTGAGAGTCCGTTGGACTGCAAGGAGATTCAACCAGTCCATCCTAAAGATCAGTCCTGGGTGTTCACTGGAAGGACTGATGTTAAAGCTGAAACTCCAATACTCTGACCACCTGATGCGAAGAGCTGACTCATTGGAAAAGACCCTGATGCTGGGAAAGACTGAGGGCAGGAGGAGAAAGGGCAACAGAGGATGAGATGGTTGGATGGCATCACCGACTCAATGGACATGGGTTTGGGTGGACTCTGGGAATTGGTGATGGACAGGGAGGCCTGGCGTGCTGCAATTCATGGGGTCGCAAAGAGTCGGACACGACTGAGCGACTGAACTAAACTGAACTGAATGGGGATGGATTGGTACCTCTCTGTGGTTTTGATTTGCATTTCCCTGACATCCAACCATCTCATCCTCGTTTGCTCCCTTCTTCTTCTACTTCAGTCTTTCCCAGCATTTCCCAGTTTCCAACATTCCCTAGTCTTTTTCCCAGGGAGTCGTCTCTTTGCATCAAGAGGAGCTTCAGCATGAGTCCTTACAATGAATATTCAGGGCCGATTGCCTTCAGGATGGACTGCTTTGGTCCTTGCCGTCGAAGCGACTCTTAAGAGTCTTCTCCAGCACCGGGTTGTCCTTTTATTATTGCATTAAAATGGTTCTTTATATAATCTGGATCCTAGTCCCTTTTTAGGTATATGATTTGCAAAAATTTTCTCCCATTTAATGACTTGTCTCTTTGTTTTCTTGACGGTATCCTGTGAAGTACAAAGTTTTAAAATTTTAATGAAGTCCGGTTTACCTGTTTTACTTTGTGTGTGCTTTTGGTGTTTTAGCTAAGAAACCACTGCCTTATCCCAGATCATAGAGATTTACATCTATGTTGCTCACTGAAATTTTTATAATTTTAGCTCTTATATTTAGGTCTTTAACCTATTTTGAGTTTGTTTTTGTACCGTTAGTTTTCATTATCTACTTAGTGAAGCTGGATATCTTCCTGTGACTTTACTGGAGGTTGGCATTTCTTTTATGAATTGCCTCTTCATTTGATAATTTTTTTCCTCATTGTTTTGTGAATACTCTGTATATCTGGAAAGGAAATTAACCCAGTTGAGAATATCTATTTTTTTCTTAGTTAACTTTTTTCTTCAACTTGACTCTGTAATAGATAATAATCCCTTCCCTCCCAGTTCAGTTCAGTCGCTCAGTCGTGTCCGACTCTCTGCAACCCCATGAATCGCAGCACGCCAAGCCTCCCTGTCCATCACCAACTCCCGGAGTTCACTCAGACTCATGTCCATCGAGTCGGTGATGCCATCCAGCCATCTCATCCTCGGTCATCCCCTTCTCCTGCCCCCAATCCCTCCCAGCGTCAGAGTCTTTTCCAATGAGTCAACTCTTCTCATGAGGTGGCCAAAGTACTGGAGTTTCAGCTTCAGCATCATTCCTTCCAAAGAAATCCCAGGGCTGATCTCCTTCTATTTTGAGCATTACTTTACTAGCATGTGAGATGAGTGCAATTGTGCGGTAGTTGGAGCATTCTTTGGCATTGCCTTTCTTTGGAATTGGAATGAAAACGGACCTTTTCCAGTCCTGTGGCCACTGCTGAGTTTTCCAAATTTGCTGGGATATTGAGTATAGCACTTTCACAGCATCATCTTTCAGGATCTGAAACAGCTCAACTGGAATTCCATCACCTCCACTAGCTTTGTTCGTAGTGATGCTTTCTAAGGCCCACTTGACTTCACATTCCAAGATGTCTGGCTCTAGATTAGTGGTCACATCATCATGATTATCTGGGTTGTGAAGATCTTTTTTGTACAGTTCTTCCGTGTATTCTTGCCACCTCTTCTTAATATCTTCTGCTTCTGTTAGGTCCATATCATTTCTGTCCTTTATCAAGCCCATCTTTGCATGAAATGTTCCCTTGGTATCTCTAATTTTCTTGAAGAGATCTCTAGTCTTCCCCATTCTGTTCTTTTCCTCTATTTCTTTGCATTGATCGCTGAAGAAGGGTTTCTTATCTCTTCTTGCTGTTCTTTGGAACTCTGCATTCATTTTTCCCATACAGTGGCTGGCTTTGAAGCTTGTTTCTAACCTAGGATGTTAAAAAAAAAAAAGGTAATATATTTTCTTCTGTTACTTTTACGTCCTTATGTTTAGTGCTTAAAGCTAGAATGTGTTTTGACGTGAGATGGGGAGATCTTATTCTTTTCAGATGGTGAGTTGTCCCAGAACCACTTAGGAGTAGTCAGTCACCTACATCATAGCTCGTGTGTTAGACTCTGTCATGCATTAGATTTGTATAGTCTTGGGCTGTTTTGAACCTTCTGGTTCATCATTTTCTTTAGTGTGGTATCCCTGCTACATTACTGAATTATTATAAGTTTACAGAATGTATCAGCATCTGGTTGGATAGGTCCCTATCTCTACCCACAGTATTCTTTGTTTTCCAAGTTTTTCTGGCTATTTGCACATGCTTTATTTTTCAAGTGAACTTTAGAACTTTAGTGAATCAGCTGGAAAATTGGGAATGATGGTGGAGAAATGGATTTTTTTGCTGTGGTTTTTTTTTTTTTTTTTTTTTTTGGCTAATTTTAGTCAGCCATGGTTAAAACTTTGTGAGAATTCCTGAGCTTGCAGAGCCTATTGCTTATGTTAGGAGCACGGAGATAAAGCTCCCACTTTTTGGAGGGCTTCCCTGGAGCCATGTGAGATGGTAGACAAACAGCCAGCCAGACTGTGGTTCTGGGGAGGCCCCCAAGTTCTTTCATTTGCTTCTTCCCATTGACCGCCCTGCGGCTTGCCCAGTTTTCAACCCCAGTGGCTCTGAACTTGGCAGCTCCTGGGGCTCTCCCAGGGAAACTCAGCCCCTTACTTCCTACGTCAACTGTTGCTTTGTCTGAATAGTATCAGAAGATGGTGAATGGTGATGAGTTTTTCTCTCAACTAGATCTTTTCTGCTTTGTGTCTTAAACAAATTCTCTCCTATTAACTGTACCATTATATTCTCTAGTGCTGCAAAAAATTTTTCTCTTTTTATATTGGTTAGCTTTTCTGGAAATTGAAAAGCAGAAGCACTCAGTTGTTTTTCAAATGGCACCCTCAAGCTAGAGGTGTGCTGGATGGGTATGTTTGTCATCTCGTCACGGCAGTTCCCTTTGCTTTTCTTTGTAATCTGACAGTGGGAGCCACCGGAGTCTTCACTGTGATGTGGTTTTTGCTTTTTAATTTACATCTTGTCTCAGAAGTTGGCTTTAACACTGCTTCATTAACTAGGGCACAACTCATTACACAGCAGAGAGATTTTATAACTCGATGGGCATAGATTTTGGAGATGAAGCAAATACACTTATTAAAATCTTTAGTTTTTAATTTCACTTGGAAATTTAAAGCTTGCTTCAATTTTTATGATGGGAGCTTTTCTAGAAGGCTGCATTTGTGTGTATTATGGACCCAATTATATTTTGGGTAGCGGTAAACACATAGGAATTAATAAGGAGAAATTTGTAATGCAGTGTTTGTTTTTCTTAATATGAAGTAAAATGTCTCACTTCCCTCCTTAGTTGGTTCCTTTTTTTGTACTGTTCAATATATGTGCTTTTAGCTGATCAAGCACGTAAGTTAATAAGCAGTGAATCCACTGGTTGAACCTTGAATTAAATCAGGCTTGGTGACTGTTCTTTACAGGAACAAATTTTTTTAAAAATTCTATTAAAGTGTAGTTGAGGCACGATATTATATAAATAACAGGGGTACAGTGTAGTGATTCACAGTTTTTAAAGGTTCTGCTCCACTTCTAGTTACCATAGAACACTGGCTATATTGCCAGTGTTGCACAATATATTCCTGTAGCTTATTTTGCACCTAATAGTTTGCACCTCTTACTCTCCTCCTCCTGTAATTGCCTCTCCTCTCTCCCTGCTGATAACTGCCAGCTGCTCTCTGTATCTGTGAGTCTGCTTCTGGTTTTGTTACAGTCACTAGCTTGTTGTACCTTTTAGATTCCACGTATCAGTGATGATGTTGTTGTTCAGCCTCCCGGTCTTGTTTGACTCTTGACAACCCCACGGACTGCAGCATGCCAGGCCTCTCTGTCCCTCACCTTCTCCTGAAGTTTGCCCAAGTTCGTGTCCTTTGCACCGGTGATCCAGCCATCTCATCCTCTGACGCGGTCTTCTCCTTCTGCCCTCAGTCGTTCCCAGCATCAGGGACTTCTCCAGTGAGTCAGCTGTTCGCATCAGATGACCGAAATTCTGGAGTTGCAGCTTCAGCATCAGTCCTTGCAATGAGTATTCA
Organism: Cephalophus harveyi; assembly: GCA_006410635.1. Taxonomy (NCBI): domain Eukaryota; kingdom Metazoa; phylum Chordata; class Mammalia; order Artiodactyla; family Bovidae; genus Cephalophus; species Cephalophus harveyi. Next base: position 70,623 of record SJYT01020646.1, on the reverse strand, counting down.
GGGCTGATTTCCCTTAAGATGGACTGGTTTGATCTCCTTGCTGTGCAGGGGAGTCTCAGGAGTCTTCTCCAGCGCCACAGTTGAAAGGCATCAGTCCTTCAGCACTCAGCCTTCTCCGCGGTCCAGCTCTCACAGCCGTGTGTGGCCGCGGGGACATCAGTGCCATCTTACAGTATTTTCCTTTCTCTGTGTGACTTATTTCACTTAGCGTAACACCCTCCAAGTCCATCTGTGTTGTTTCACATGGTTAAGATTTCCTTTTAGTTCTTGATTCTCTTTTATTTATTTTTGGTTAGGAGCAATATTTTCTGTTAGTGTGATATGAATAGGAAAAATAGTTTTCTGTCACGTAGCAGCTATGCAGTATATATCTGTCAAATTGCATAGAAGAAACAATTTAAAAAATGACAAGAGGACATTAAACACATAAAGACTGAGCAGTTGAAATCTTCGTCCGGATTTCCTACCCAGAAACAGTAGCTTTTCTGAGACAATCTACTATAATTTTATTTCATAGATTATAAAATACTTTCTTATAAACTAACATAAAGTATGGCATATATGAAAGTACTTTACCAGAGTAGTTAGTGCTCTACAGTGTAAATGTTTTAAGATTAAACCTTGATATATTTAATAGATTATTGTAACGTTTTGCAAATAGGATTTTTGAAGGTTCCAACACACACATATATATATGCATATATAGTTTTTTAAAAGCTTCATTATGGAAAATGTCAAAGTCGCTTCAGTGCAGTGACCCCTCAATGTGCTCATCACCTAGTCTCAGCACATATTGACTCATGACCAGTCTTGTTTCATCTCTGTCCCTACCCACTCCCTCATCCCCACACCAGGTGATTTTTTTCTTTTTCAAAAAAGTGACTTAAACAACATTTTTTTATCTAATAGTTCTGGAAGTCAAAAGTGCAAAATCAGCCTTCATGGATTAATATGAAGAATCCTGGAGTGGATAGCCTGTTCCTTCTCCACCGGCTCTTCTGGACCCAGGTCTCCTGCACTGCAGGCGGCTTAGCGGAGTAGTTGGTATATTAATATACATGGGGCTGCATCCCTTCTGAAGTTTCTAGGAGGGGATTTGTCCTTCCCTTTTCCATCTTCTGGAGACTGCCTGCATTGCTGGCTCAGGCATCTTCCTCCATCTTCAAAGCCAGTGGCATTGCATCTCCTCTCCTCTCTGACATCTGGTTCCATCCTCCAATCTTTTTTTTTTTTAATTAAGATAAAATTTACATAACATAAAATTCACCAAAGTGTATAATTCAGTGGCTTTTATTATATTCAGTGTTTTGAATCACCATCACTATCTAATTTCAGAATATTTTCATCATCCCCAAAAGAAGTCCCATACCCATTAAGCAGTCACATCCAATCCCTTCTTTTCCCCCAGCCCAAATATTTATGAATAATGCTGTTTGAACATTTGCTGTACAAGTTTTTGTGTGAAAACTTGCTTTCAGTGATTTTGGCTATATACCAAGGAGTAGAATTGCTAGATCATATGGTAATTCTAAGTTTAAGTTTTTGAGAAACTGCCAAACTGTTGTGCCAGTGGCTGGGCCATGTTACATGCCTGCCAGCAGTGTGTGAGAATTCCCGTTTCTCTCTATACGTGCCAACACTTGTGATTTTCCTTTCTTTCCCGCCTTTTATGGCCATCCTAGTGGATTTGAAGTGTTATCCCAGGTGATTTTTTTTTTTAATACTTTGGCTTAAAACATATATGGAAGTGCTGCTGTTTAGTCCACTTCCTTTTTTGCTTTCTGTCCTCAGAATTTACAAGTTAATACAAGTAGTTGGCATTCATTTGGCATCTACCGTGTGCTGGGAGCAGTGTTGAGCTCTTCACTTGTATTATTTCATTTACGGGGTATAGTTACCCTCAACTTGACCAGCAATCCAGATTCATATATGGGCTTCCCTGATAGCTCAGTTGGTAAAGAAGCTGCCTGCAATGCAAGAGACCTGGGTTCAATTCCTGGGTCCAAAAGATCCTCTGGAGAAGGAATAGGCTACCCTCTCCAGTATTCTCGGACTTCCCTTGTGGCACAGCTGGTAAAGAATCCACCTGCAATGTGGGAGACCTGGGCTCGATCTCTGGGTTGGGAAGATCCCCTGGAGAAGGTAAAGGCTACCCACTCCAGCATTCTGGCCTAGAGAATTCCATGGCCTGTATAGTCCATGGGTCGCAAAGAGCAGGACACAACTGAGTGACTTTCACTTCAGATTCCTATGCATAAACAACCCAGTAGGTAATTATAAGGGTGAGGAAGAGAATAGGTGTATTCTTTCAAGGAAGCTTGAAATGGGAAGAAACAAACTTATGAAGCCACAGACATTTGACGATAAGATTGCTTATTACAGAAGGAAATTCTGTTTGCAGAAGGATTCACTCCCAGGTTCCCTTAACTAGCAAGCTTCTTTGGTTCATTAAACCACGTTCAAGGTACTAAATCTGAAGAATGGATAACGCTTTTCAGAAGGTTGTCTGTTGTGTGAAATGAGGCACACCTAACTACTTATTTGCTCATTAGGCCTTTTCCCTGATTCTTGTTCAGCGTAAGCAGATGGGAGTATGCTCAGCAGGACTCATGAGATTAAAATGTCCCTGGCTTTGGTAATTAGAAAGTTTTGATGATTTGAGAAGAGTGCTTTCTGTGTTAGGCAGGGATGGGGCAGAGAATGCAGCCTTGAAGGCAGTACCACAGATGGCTTCATTTCGGGGTGAAGAAAGGGGAAAGAGTGAAAGTAAGGTAAATGATTCTTTTCAAAAAGGTTGAATGAGACGGGAAGGAGATGGAGACGATATAAGGTTAAGAGATAGATGTTTTTTTTTTCATGGTCAGTAGCATGAGAACCAACCATATTTTTGTAGACTCAGAATAGAGCTGGGTCAGATGTTGAAGACAAACGGCAGAGAAGGTGTAAGTAATTGATGAGGACGGGTGCAAGACAGTGAACTGGTGAACACAGATGGGATGGTTAGCTCTGGGCACTGGCATGTTCTCTGTAGCAAGCGGAGGCGTGGAGCCAAAGGTGGGACCCAGGAGAGTCCTGACTCTTGAGATCGAAAACATATGGTCCTTCCAAAGCACTTCAGGTTGAGGCTGTTGCATTCTCTCATACCCAAGTGCTTCTTTTCCAGGAGTGCTGGTATTGCCAATTCCTAAATATTTCAAATGTCTTCTGTTATAAAATCTGGGTTGCTTCTTGGCTTTCCCTGCTCTTAAGTGCTTAGGATTCTACTTTTGGGGGCTAAGTTCTTATTCATGTATCTTATTTCAACATTTGTGTACGTGTGTGTGTGCACGCATGCGCTGAGGGGTTTATAACTTAAAAGAAAAAAAAATTTCTTGATTGATATATTACAGAATTTAAGGAGGTTGCAGACTTAAATGCTTGTTCCAGTTTTTCGGTCTCCTCATCAGCACTTGTTGTTTCTTTTCCTTTCCTGTCTTTCTCCATCTCTATTATGGTCATCCTAGTGAGTTGCCATCCTAGTGAAGTGGTGTCTCACTGTGATTCTGGTTTGTATTTCCCTAATGACTAATAATGTCGAGCATCTTTTCATGTGCGTTTTGGCCGTTTGTATGTCTTCTTTGGACAAATGTCTACTCGGTCACTTAACCTTTTAAAAATGTAAATGCTCTTTTAATATTTCATAATCAAAACACTTCCAAACTGTGCTTTAGTGGATACTCTCTTTCCCTGTGGTGGCAGTGATGAGGAAGGCCTTTTAATGAAGCTGCTACGGAAATAGGTTAAAGCTCAAAGATCCCTTGGCGGCCAGGTAGTATTAAATTGCCCACAATGTTGGCTCAAAGTAAATACAATGGAGGAATTCAAGTAAGGAGTAAAGGAAGTTATATCATTAAGAACTTTTAAACATAAACCTAAATGAAAAAAAAGGGCTTTGGAAAATAGGGTATTTTATAGACACAGGGGTTTCCCTAATACGCTTATTTTTTCATTTACCAAATTCTTTTAATATGGCTTGTGTCTGGCTCCTTTCCTGTCTTTCTTATCTTGTCCTAACTTTCCCACTTTGTTACCTGTGCATCAAGCGGCATAAAGCTAACAACTGGATTTACTGGCGGAAGTTACCTGACTATTTTTGGTGTTCCAGAGGTCATGCTCTACTGTTTCATTTTTTTATTATTATGAAATTGACAGTGTAGTTGTAATTTTACTCCATTGGCATTTTCTCAGACTTGTTTATACTGTTGCTACTGCTAAGTCGCTTCAGTCATGTCCGACTCTGTGCAACCCCAGAGACAGCAGCCCACCAGGCTCCCCCGTCCCTGGGATTCTCCAGGCAAGAACACTGGAGTGGGTTGCCATTTCCTTCTCCAGTGCATGAAAGTGAAAAGTGAAAGTGAAGTCGCTCAGTTGTGTCCGACTCTTAGCGACCCCATGGACTGCAGTGCACCAGGCTCCTCCATCCATGGGATTTTCTGGGCAAGAGTGCTGGAGTGGGGTGCCATTGCCTTCTCTGTGTTTATACTGATGACTACATAAAGATCTAACTGATTTAAGAAAGACCATTCTTGATGGATGGGTCCCAGGACTTATTTGCTAGCCTAGTTTTTCTTTGCACCTTCCTATCAATTATTCTGAATATTTTTCTTCATGTCATTGTAGCCACTTCCTGAGAAGTTTGTGGTGAAAGGTGTCGTGGATCGATTTTCAGAAGAGTTTGTGGAGACCAGAAGAAAAGCTTTGGATAAATTCCTGAAAAGAATTACAGACCACCCTGTGCTCTCCTTCAATGAACACTTTAATGTTTTCCTTACTGCCAAGGTAAGGCAGACTCTTTCATATTCCTCCCCCAAATCAGCCTTCTTTCTACTCTCCCTTGAAAGGTGTTCTGATCTCTCCAAGGCACACCTGTAGTGAGTGGGTGACATAGAATTGCTCTGGGTTTGTGTTTGTCGTGTTTTTTCTTGGTGCTCATCTGCCCCGGCACGGTTTCCGGGTTAGAATTCAGGAGAACTATCCCCCTGCAGCAGCTGAGGAAGTTAGACTGTTTTCACTTGCCGAAAGCAGAGATGTTTTCCTGAACACTTACCAGCGATGTTACTGGACGAGGCCATTCTGATAACTGGGCATGAAAGGGCAAGAATGTTCACTGAGTGGTAAGGACATTTTTCACAGGAACTTCGTGAGTGTTGGCTCAGAGTCTCATTTCACGGGTGAGGAGACTGAAGCTCAGGGTGTGTGCAAGAGTTCAGCTGGCATCACTGGGATGTAAACTGGGTCTTTGTGGCTCCTGAGGCCACAGTTTTCCTGGGTATCAGACCACCTGACCAAGAGGAGTTTAGCGTTACTTCAGTTCAGTTCAGTCGCTCAGTCATGTCCGACTATTTGCAACCCCATGAACCTCAGCATGCCAGGCCTCCCTGTCCATCACCAACTCCCGGAGTCCACCCAAACCCCTGTCCATTGAGTCAGTGATGCCATTCAACCATCTCATCCTCTGTTGTTCCCTTCTCCTCCTGTCCTCAATCTTTCCCAGCATCAGGGTCTTTTCCAATGAGTCAGCTTTTCATACCAGGTGGCCAAAGCACTGGAGTTTCAGCTTCAGCATCCGTCCTTCCAATGAATATAGCATTACTTACCTGCAGCCAAGTTCCTAGCAGGTGGGCATTTTCCAGGCATTTGCCAGGGATAGAGTTAGGACAAACACAGGTGCTGGATGCTACATAGTCAGACTCAAGTTGGCCATCTCCCCTTCAGTAAATTTAAGAAAACAGAAATCATTATCAGGCATCATTGAAATCACATCAGGCATCTTTTCTGGCCACAGTGCTCTGAGACTAGATATCAATTACAGGGAAAAAAAAAAGCTGTAAAAAAAAACAAACACATGGAGATTAAGCAATACATTTCTAAATAATGAAAAGTTTACTGAAGAAATAAAAAGGGAAATAAAAAAATTCCTGGAAACAACTGACAACGGGAACATGACAGCCCCAGACCTGTGGGATGCAGCAGACTCAAGGTGGCCACCCCCTGCCTAGTCCCGGGACTTCCCTCTCGGCAGAGCTGGTCCAGAAGCCGAGGGGCTCCACTCTGACTGTCTGCGGGAGTGAGAGATCGTGTTCAGACTCCGTGCCAGCTGTCTTCCACCCCCCATCCCTTTACGCTCATGCCTCCCAGTCTCATGTTCAGGCCATAGGTAATTCCTCCCGCATTGGCAAGGATATTGAGGTCCAGGTACTTTCCAGTGTTCTTTTTCAAAATCCCAAATGGAGAAATATTTACAAACAGCGTCACCTGACGTAAAGGCCGTAGAGGGCTGCCATTCTGCAGACAGCGAGGACCACGTGCCGGAGTCCGCCAGTGTTGCGGGTTTGTTTTTTTGTGTTTTTTCCCTTTTTCCCAAACCTCAGCTGGCACTCAGCCTCCTGGATGACATTCTTATGCATCTTCTCGTTTCCCTGGGAGCCTTCCCTCCACAGGTCAAACTTGTGTTCTTTTTAAAAAATGAATATTTCCTGGTGAACTGCCCCTCAGACACAGTTTTTCAGAGTAAACACAAAGTAAAGTCTCCCCTGTTCTCCAGAAATACAGCACACCGTTTCGCCCAAATTGCAGGTTCTTCATCCAGGAGAAGAAAATGGAGAAGGAAATGGCAATCCACTCCAGCACTCTTGCCTGGAAAATCCCATGGACGGAGGAGCCTGATAGGCTACAGTCCATGGGGTTGCAAAGAGTCGGACACGACTGAGCAACTTCACTTTCACTTTCACTTTCATCCAGGCAAGCCCTTAAGTTTCATCATTTTTATTGAATAAAGGGACAAAGCAGGAGAAAGCTTGGACCCCTGGTCACTAGGAATTTGTGTGAAAAATAAGGAGGAAGGTTTGTTTTTGTATGTGTGGTTTTTATTTGTGGGCCAAGCAAGATGAACTGATGTTTAAAATGTCTTCAGTTTTGTTATTGAAGGAGAACACATGTCCAGAAAAGTACGCCAATCACCGCTCAATAAGTGATCAGAAAATGAACACACCTTTTGTGATCACGACCTCTATCAAGACAGAAAATCTCCAGCACCCTGGAAGCCCCTGCTCCCAATCTCTCCCGCCCTCCTCCTCCCTAGAATGAACGCTGGCCTGATTTCTAGCATCGCGGAGCGCTGACTGGGTTTTGCTGCACACCCTTTCCTGTCACTGCGCCCTGCCTCCCACCCTCTACTTTCCTTACGTGGCTTCGGTTGGATATAAATGAATGAATCTCAGCTCTTGAATTTTGCTCCTAAAGACAATTTAGGATATTTTGTACAGGAGAAAGGGACTCTTTAAAAAAGCTGTATTTCAACAGTTGTGATTAAAGGAACGTGTGCAGGGTCAGTCTTCCTTATTGGAAAGGAAGGAGTCCAGCGCTGGAGAAAGAGACCTGGTGTGCAGGTGCAAGGGTGTGAGCGTGGTGGCCACGATGACACAGGGGAGGAGACATGTGTGTGTCTGTGTGTGTGTGGTTAGCGCCTTACTTAACTCAGCTACTTTTCTTTTTCTTTTTTAATAATTAAAAAAGTATTTATTTATTTGGCTGTGTTGCATCTTAGTTGTACCGCAGCATACAGGAGCTTAGTTCTCCAGCCGGGGGCTGAATCCACCTCTCCGCCATCACAAGGTGGACTTTTAACCACTGGACCACCAGGGAAGTCCCCAGTCCCTTATTTTCGGAGTCCTCCATTTCCTGAAGGAATTGGCTTACCGAATCCTGGCCGTGTGAGCGGGTGAGCCCTTTGAGTCTGTCTCTTCGTGTGTCATCCTTAGGACCTGAACGCCCACAAGAAGCAAGGGATGGCATTGCTGACTCGAGTGGGCGAGTCGGTGAAGCATGTCGCTGGCGGCTACAAGCTGAGAAATCGGCCTCTTGAATTCGCAGCCATCGGCGAGTACTTAGACACGTTTGCGCTCAAGCTGGGAACCATCGATCGAATAGCCCAGCGGATCATCAAGGAAGAAATAGGTGAGCTGTGTGTCAAGGTCTGGATCAGGCCCGTGAACCACATTTGCAGAAATGGCACTCAAGTGTACCAGGCAGAATCAAACTGCTGAAATACTGGAGTGGCAGAACCAGGCCACACTATGCTCGTGAAACCATCACACACACATGCATATACACGGAGGGGAGGTACTCCATCCCTGGCCCTGCATTTCATCCTGTGTTTGATTTCCCCACAGCAAACAGCCACTCTGAGCCGCTAGGCTTTTCTAGTTTTCTCTCTCTCTCGACTTCCCTTCTTCCATCGCCAGCGGATGAGATGGTTGGATGCCATCCTCTCTCTCATCTATAGGGATGATCATTTAAAAATTAAACTTGAGTATCTTTTCTGGCAGAAAGGTAGTTCAGAAGGACAGCCTCTGTTTGCCAAAGTTCTGATCCTAAGGAGGTTTCAGACTTGAAATTGACTCACCTGCCTCGCCTTGGTTTCATTTCAAGCCCACTCTTCCTGAGAGTTACCAGGCCTTTCTTTAACCTTCCTGGTTGCTGCCACTGCTTCATCCCCACCCCTCTCTTGGCCACTTGCTTTTCTGTATCTGAATGTGGGGGCCTTTTGTCTTCTTACACACGTGTAGGCCAAACACACCTGAACACTATTAGTGATCATGCCGGCATGTGATGTGAAACGTAGGAAAGGATTCCCTGGTAGCTGCAGTCCATTGGTTACTGAAAAATGGAAGCAACGTTTTATCATAATGGCAAGAATCCTGGTGACAATTGATGGCCAGATTTTCTTCGTGAGGAGAAATAAAACAATATTTTCCCCTGTTCTCTGTGTTTTAATTCTCCTTTACCTGTTGCTGGTCTTATGTGGGCCTGTAGGTTTTAGAGATGGCTTTAGGTACCATCCACACCTAAAGATCATATGGGGTAAATTCTGATGGGCCCAAGGTGTTGGGGTGACCCCTAAGTGAGAAAGCGAGTCTGCCTATGTAAGACCACACTTTCTTATACCAAGTATTTCCTAAAATTCCGTTGGTTTTCCATTGTGACTGATTTTCTTTTTTTTTTTTTTCTCTTGAAAACATCCCCCTAAACCTATATGAAACTCTGCTTCCATGGCCTGTCAAAATATTGCTTCACTGTAGGAGTAGGTGAGTAAGTTTTTTGGAGGATATTTAGTGGATGTCGCTCCCAACACTTTCCCCCTGAAGGCATAGGGCTCCCATTATCCAGAGGCATGACATTTCCATTATGGAGTGGAGTTGATTGATGTTATGATGTTAGCTGTAACATCACCTTACAGAGATTGTAAAAAATATTCTGTTACCATCAGTGCTGTGTTTAAAGGGAAGCATGCTCAGAGAGCTCTTTGCTGCAGTAGTTACTGAGTCAGTAATACCAGTGATTGCTGCCCAGCCAGATCTCAGCTGGCTTTTCTCTTCCCCCTTTCAGTTCAGTTCAGTTGCTCAGTCGTGTCTGATTCTTTGCGACCCCATGGACTGCAGCACGCCAGGCCTCCCTGTCCATCACCAACTCCCAGAGTTTACCCAAACTCATGTCTATTGAGTCGGTGATGCCATCCAACCATATTATCCTCTGTTGTCCCCTTCTCCTCCTGCCCTCAATCTTTCCCAGCATCAGGGCCTTTTCAAATGAGTCAGCTCTTCACATTAGGTGGCCAAAGTATTGGCGTTTCAGCTTCAACATCAGTCCTTCCAATGAACACCCAGGACCGATCTCCTTTAGGATGGACTGGTTGGATCTCTTTGCAGTCCAAGGGACTCTCAAGAGTCTTCTCCAACACCACAGTTCAAAAGCATCAATTCTTCGGCACTCAGCTTTTTTTATAGTACAACTCTCATATCCATACATGTCTACTGGAAAAACCATAGCCTTAACTAGACAGACCTTTGTTGACAAAGTAATGTCTCTGCTTCTGAATATGCTGTCTAGGTTGGTCATAACTTTCCTTCCAAGGAGCAAGCATCTTTTAATTTCATGGCTGCAGTCACCATCTGCAGTGACCTTGGAGCCCCCCAAAATAAAGTCAGCCACTGTTTCTATTGTTTCCCCATCTATTTGCCAGGAAGTGATGGGACCAGATGCCATGATCTTAGTTTTCTGAATGTTGAGGTTTAAGCCAACTTTTTCACTCGCCTCTTTCACTTTCATCAAGAGGCTCTTTAGTTCTTCTTCGCTTTCTGCCATAAGGGTGGTGTCATCTGCATATCTGAGGTTATTGATACTTAACCCAAAAATCTTGATTCCAGCTTGTGCTTCTTCCAGCCCAGCATTTCTCATGATGTACTCTGCATAGAAGTTAAATAAGCAGGGTGACAATATACAGCCTTGACGCACTCCTTTTCCTATTTGGAACCAGTCTGTTGTTCCATGTCCAGTTCTAACTGTTGCTTCCTGACCTGCATACAGGTTTCTCAAGAGGCAGGTCAGGTGGTCCGGTATTCTCGTCTCTTGCAGAATTTTCCACAGTTTATTGCCCTGCCAGATCTCTCCTGGATTCTCTTCCCCTTTTAGAGTACCTTGTAGAGCTGAGAGAATACGGGCCCGTGTACTCCGCGTGGGGCGCCTTGGAGGGGGAGCTCGCCGAGCCCCTGGCGGGTGTGTCCGCCTGCGTCGGCAGCTGCTGTGCAGCCTTGGAGGAACTGACCGATGACATGACGGAGGACTTCCTGCCTGTGCTCAGGGAATACATTTTATACTCTGACTCCATGAAGGTAAGCTGGCTCCCTCACTGTGCACCTAGGTCCTTTCTTTGTTGTCTTTAACCAGAAACTAACTGGTTATTGCCCATTTGCTTGTGGTGCTGAGCTTCCCTGGTGGCTCAGCTGGTGCAGAATCTGCCTGCAATGTGGTAGACCTGGGTTCGATCCCTGGGTTGGAAAGATCCCCGGGAGAAGGGAAAAGCTACCTACTCCAGTATTCTGGCCTGGAGAATTCCGTGGACTGTGTAGTCCACAGAGTCGCAAAGAGTTGGACACGACTGAGCGACCTTCACTTCACTTCACTCAGGTTTCCTTCTTCCTAGATAGGCAGGGTCAGACATGTGGCCTGACCTCTTTCTTGAACATGTAAAAAGAACACATGGTGAATCCAAGTATGTGAACTAAATGAAAAAAAAAAAAAAAAAAAGAAAGTTTGGAAGAGATTCTTACTAGAATCTTAGAGGGGGAGCTAGCTAGAGTTCTCTGAGTGTTTGAGATATAACATCTGATTAAGAACAGTATGTTGTGAGAAAAGAGCATTTGAATAATAGTTAGAGCTCTTTGAAGTTAAATGTGATTGGTAAAATAAAATTGAAGAGCACAGTTGGAAAATGAGGCTGAGAAAATCTTGGAAAGTATTGTAAAACAAACTTAAAATGTAGCTGGAAAGTAGAACAAAAATGCAAAAATACTGAAAATGTGAAAGAAGGATAAAAGACGTAGAGGATTCATCTCGAAGGTTCAGCATCTGGCTAATAAGAGTTCCCGATTGAAAGGACAGAGAAAACAGAAAAGTAAATTGTGAAAGAAGCAATACAAGAAAGTTTCCCTAAACCAAAGGGCATAGATTAAAAGGACAGGTTGATTACCCAGCAAAAGGACTGGACAGAAAACCAACCCAAAGTATATCATTGTAAAGTTTTAGGGCAGAAGCGATAAGATTCAGGTACAGGATCAAATGCTTTAATGTCCGCATTAGAAACTGCCCCAGCCTGCACTTAGACCGGTTGGAGAGTGTAGCTGCGGGGGACTCCTATGATGGTGGGCAAGGTTTAACTTGGCTAGCTGGCTCATTTTTATAGATGAAGAAGCAGAGGCTCATGGGCAGATCTTTTCTCTGCTCCACGGTCCCAGTTCTAATGAGCAGCCACCTTATAGTCATGCCTTTACTGTTGACGAGAGAAACTGGGTCAGTTCCTGCTTGTCAAGGCTGAGGCGGACCTTGTCTGTCTTCAAGTGTCATCGTGGCACGGCACGTTCTCTCCCTTCAGAGGCAGAGAGAAAGCACGGGAAACGGGCCCTAGGAGGCCACGTGGAACTGATGGGTCATGGTCAGTGGGCGGTGAAGACAGCTTGTGCTGGATTGCTGGTTGAGGATGTGTGCTTCCAAGAACACTGTGGAGTGGACAGAGCTTGAGAGAGAAGGGTACCAAAGTTACCCTCAGGCCCAGGACTCAGACACGCTATAGACATCTGCAGGTGAGCCCCTTATATGGGCTCACATTCTATACACAGCATGTATATAAAATATGGTTATGACAATGATGGGCTGGGAGAGAGAACACGTTAGAGTCTTTAGCAAAGTCCTGGCAGTGCTTTTTGAGCACTGGTGTCAGTATGACCAGGCCAGGAGTTGGAGAAACTTTAGTTGAGAAAGTTAGGGAAGGGCCCTATACTTCATATCTCACACTGCCGTATTCATGGAAGGTAGTCGGTGAATATTTAATTGAAGCTAAAAAAAAAAAAAAAAAGAAAGTTTGGAAGAGATTCTTACTAGAATCTTAGAGGGGGAGCTAGCTAGAGTTCTCTGAGTGTTTGAGATATAACATCTGATTAAGAACAGTATGTTGTGAGAAAAGAGCATTTGAATAATAGTTAGAGCTCTTTGAAGTTAAATGTGATTGGTAAAATAAAATTGAAGAGCACAGTTGGAAAATGAGGCTGAGAAAATCTTGGAAAGTATTGTAAAACAAACTTAAAATGTAGCTGGAAAGTAGAACAAAAATGCAAAAATACTGAAAATGTGAAAGAAGGATAAAAGACGTAGAGGATTCATCTCGAAGGTTCAGCATCTGGCTAATAAGAGTTCCCGATTGAAAGGACAGAGAAAACAGAAAAGTAAATTGTGAAAGAAGCAATACAAGAAAGTTTCCCTAAACCAAAGGGCATAGATTAAAAGGACAGGTTGATTACCCAGCAAAAGGACTGGACAGAAAACCAACCCAAAGTATATCATTGTAAAGTTTTAGGGCAGAAGCGATAAGATTCAGGTACAGGATCAAATGCTTTAATGTCCGCATTAGAAACTGCCCCAGCCTGCACTTAGACCGGTTGGAGAGTGTAGCTGCGGGGGACTCCTATGATGGTGGGCAAGGTTTAACTTGGCTAGCTGGCTCATTTTTATAGATGAAGAAGCAGAGGCTCATGGGCAGATCTTTTCTCTGCTCCACGGTCCCAGTTCTAATGAGCAGCCACCTTATAGTCATGCCTTTACTGTTGACGAGAGAAACTGGGTCAGTTCCTGCTTGTCAAGGCTGAGGCGGACCTTGTCTGTCTTCAAGTGTCATCGTGGCACGGCACGTTCTCTCCCTTCAGAGGCAGAGAGAAAGCACGGGAAACGGGCCCTAGGAGGCCACGTGGAACTGATGGGTCATGGTCAGTGGGCGGTGAAGACAGCTTGTGCTGGATTGCTGGTTGAGGATGTGTGCTTCCAAGAACACTGTGGAGTGGACAGAGCTTGAGAGAGAAGGGTACCAAAGTTACCCTCAGGCCCAGGACTCAGACACGCTATAGACATCTGCAGGTGAGCCCCTTATATGGGCTCACATTCTATACACAGCATGTATATAAAATATGGTTATGACAATGATGGGCTGGGAGAGAGAACACGTTAGAGTCTTTAGCAAAGTCCTGGCAGTGCTTTTTGAGCACTGGTGTCAGTATGACCAGGCCAGGAGTTGGAGAAACTTTAGTTGAGAAAGTTAGGGAAGGGCCCTATACTTCATATCTCACACTGCCGTATTCATGGAAGGTAGTCGGTGAATATTTAATTGAAGCTGACAGTGTGGTGCGTTGAGAATGTTTACAGATATATAACTATTGTATGACACCTATCTTGTTATCTTTAATAACTTGTAGTAGGTTTATCTACAAGTAGTGAGTCAAAGAGCATGCTTATCTCGGAAATGCTGGTGATGACTAGTGAGATGAGAGTCAGAGGAGAGAGTGATAAGGTAAAGGCCAGTGCGAGTGGAGCCAGTTGAGCAAGGGAATGGGTGGCAGGTGGGGAGGTCAGATAAGTAAAGGATAAGATATGAGGAGATATACGGTAGTGTCTTAAAGGTCACAGTTGGTAAGTCTGGATTTTGTTCTTAGGAATAAAAGAGAAGCCATTTGGTTTCACGGAGAAGGCAATAGCAAGCCACTCCAGTACTCTTGCCTAGAAAATCCCATGGATGGAGGAGCCTGGTAGGCTGCAGTCCATGGGGTCGCTAGAAGTCGGATGCGACTGAGCGACTTCACTTTCACTTTTCGCTTTCACACAATGGAGAAGGAAATGGCAACCCACTCCAGTGTTCTTGCCTGGAGAATCCCAGGGACAGGGGAGCCTGTTGGGCTCCTGTCTATGGGGTCGCACAGAGTCGGACACGACTGAAGCGACTTAGCAGCAGCAGCAGCAGCAGCATTTGGTTTCATGCAGGGAAATGACAGGCTATGGTTTGTACTTTAGGAAGACAGCTGGTGCTATAATAATGAAGAATGGATTGTGGAGAGAAAGGGTCGAGGAGAGGGAGAGAAAGAGAAAGGTCCGGAGGCCATCAGGAAAGTGTTGCAGGGAGCCGGGTAGCAATAACTGAGTGTGGAGCTTGGGGAAGTGAGCACACTTGGGGTATATTTTGTGTGCAGGACCAGCTAGACTTGCTGCTGTGTTAATGTGAAGTGAGAAATGAGGGAATCTGAGGATGACTCCTGGATTTTGGGCTTCAGCAACTGCATTGATAAAGGTCCTGTTTAGTGAGGTGCAGAAGTTTGGAGAAGAATAGTTGGGAATCAAGTTGTTTTGACCATACTGAGTTTTTAAAAAGTGCCTATTAGACATTAAAGTAGAGCTGTCATGGCAGCTGGTTATGAGTTCAGAAGGAATATAAATTTGGGAGTCGTTTGTTTACAGATGGCATTTAAATCTATGAGAGTTGGGGCGATCATCTGGTGAGATGAGACTGAGGCAAATGTCCGGGACTCTTCCTGTATCTTCCGGTATTTAGCGGTCTAACACCTAATTAGGGGGATGGACAAGTAGGAGAAAGGAGCCTGAGAAGGAATGGTCAGTGTAATAGGAGAAAGAGTAGAGGAGGACCTTAGTGAAGCCAAGAGAAACAACTGTTAGAAAGAACATGATAAGCAGTGGCCGTCAGACTTAATAATGTGGAAGTCACATGATTCAAGGTGTAAGATGTAGTTATGAAGTTTGGGTTGGAAGACCCAAAAATTGTTTTAAAAATTCTGATTATTTCATTGCCGTATGATCTCTTGACTTATTTTTAATTTTTCTTTAAAAAGTTTTTTGGAGTATAATTGATTTTACAGTGCTGTGTTTGTTTCAGGTGTACAACAAAGTGATTCAGTTATACATATATTCCTTCTGTTTCAGACCTTTTCCCATATAAGCTATTACAGAATAATGAGTAGAGCTCCCTGTGCTATTAAGCAGGTCCTTCTTGGTTTTCTGTTTTATATATAGCAGTGTATGCATGTTAATCCCAAGCTCCTGACCACCATGTTTCCCTTTTGTTAACCATGTTTGTTTTTGATATATATGTCTGTTTCTGTTTCGTAAGTTCGTGTGTGTCATTTTTTAAGAATTGGATTCTACATGTGAGTGGTATCATGTGATATTTATCTTTCTCTGTCTGACTTAAACCTCACTTACTATGATAAAGTCCAGGTCCAGTCTGATTTCTTTGGCCTATGCGCCTATTCCCCCAGAGACCACGAGGTGGAGCTAATGAGTCAAGTGACTAGTCTGTGCTTTTAGGTTGCCCACTTAGGGTGCCTTTCAAAACCTAAAAAAGAGATTTTCTAGAAGGCTGATTGGAGGGGAAAAAAGTCCTCCTTCCTAAACAAAAGTGACTATAGGCTTGAGGGCCTGATTTCTTGAAAATGTGAAGAATTAGGGATGTATTAATGTACATAATGATCTCAAATATTTTTAAAATTAGAAAAATATAAAAATCAAAACTCTGAGATTCCCAGTTAGGGCTGACTGGATACATATTGAAACTTCCTCTTTTCATACAATCAGAATGATTCCAGAATGATTTTTTTTTTTTTCAGGGTTTAAGTCCGGGGGACAGGGGGCGGTGGGCGGGAAGAGCAGCAGGAAGGGAATCAGCAGCAGTACAAATAGGAAAAAGCGAGCTGAGAGGCGATAGAGACTCAGGTGACGCAAGGCTGCTTAAGCTGACTGGGGAAAACTGAGAAGCCGCCTAGTTTACACTGTGGACTCCTTCAGAGAGGTGAAGAGTGGACAGCACCAGCTACCTCTGGGACTGCGGGAAAGAGGGACCTGAAGACAAGGGTTGAGCAGGAGTCTGTTTAAGAAGCAGCTAGAGCGTCCAGTTCTGTCCTCCTTCCAAAGAGTGGGGCACTGTCCCTTGGCCACTCGGGCGGAACTGGAGGTGTAGTCTCTGCTGCACACGCTTGATCGCTCAGTCATGTCCCACTCTTTGCGACTCCGTGGACTGTAGCCCACCAGGCTCCTCTGTCCATGGGCTTCTCCAGGCAAGAATACTGGAGCGTGTAGCCATTTTTCTCCTCCGGGGGAATCTTCCCAGCCCAGGGATCGAACCCACGTTTCCTGTATCTTCTGCATTGCAGGTGGATTTTTTAACCATTGAGCCATTGGGGAAGTTCCCAGAGAGGGTCTCTGCTCCAAGAGACGCCAGGCACAGTTGAGGGTGGGGACTGAAATCCTAAAATCAAGAGCGAAAGGCTACTAAATGTTGAAACTCTTGGTTGTCTTCCTCTGCTTGGCTCTCAGCCTTATACCTTTTCCTGGAAGAGTTGGAGGGCCTTTTAGAAAAATCTAAACAGGCTGAGAGAAGAGACTAGAATATACTGATATTTAGTGGGAGGGAGGAATCCTCAATGAAAGGACCCAGCAGAGTCCCTGTAGAGAACTGTCAGGAAGCCCTCAATATCCGAGAAGTTTCAGCCAGTTTTTAGTGTTTCCGTCTTGGGAGGGTGTGCAGAAAAGGCTCACCAAATATTTGAGGGAAGCTTCTAATGTGACTACAAGTAAATACAAAGAGGGAAAAACATGAACCATCCCTGAGGGAGAAGAACTTCTCCAGCAAAAAAAAATTCATTGATATTCTCAGAAAGAGAAGAGATGTCACAGCTATAAAACAAGCATTTTTAAAATTCCAGAGAGTAAGCAAAGAGCTCGTGGAATGACGATCAGCATAGAAATGAAAAAAAAAAAAACAAAAAACAAACCACAAACAGGAGGTCAGAAGAACAATTTAAGGAAATGACTATAAAATGAAACAAAAAGACAGATGGAGGATTGGAGAGAAAAAATATACAAAAATGAGAACACCAGACCAGATATCTAATATTTCAGATATCCAATATCTGAAAAACAGGAAGAGAAGACAGAGAGATGAGGGAGCATCAGAGTCATTCAAGAGAAAAGACTGGAAGTGAAGACAAAACCTGTTACAGGCCGTGCCTGGAAGATGAGCTGGTTGATGCTTAACCCCCTCCTCTACATTTTTCTTCATTTTTCAAATTATCTGTAACAAATATTGTTTAAAGTGAAGGTACAATGTGCGGTTTTAGTATTAGCAACATTGTCCTAGAAAATTTAACTCACAGGTTGTCTGTCATCAAAGAACGAATGTGTAAAAAAGAGCATGTTGGAAAGGGCAACCTAAGTTTGTTTGGTCATTTAAGTCACACATTGTGTCACCAGGATCAAATTCAGACTAAATTTCTTGCCTCTAGGGAAATGCTCTCATAGAGGGACACCCAAAGACAGGCCACAGGGTTATGCTGGGTGTCAGATGTTTTTTAATTACCATAAATGTTCAGAATTGAAGTGCATTTGACATATTAGTTTCATGTGTGTCCCATACTGATCCCGCATTCGCATACATTGTAAAGTGATCACCAAAATAAGTTTAGTTGCCTTCTGTCACCTAACAGGGTTAGTGCAGTGTTATAACCGTGTTCTCCATGACGGTACACCCTCATGACTTAGTTATTTTATGCCTGGAATTTTGTACCTCTGGATCCCCTTTAGCCATTTTGTAACCCTCCTAATAACCCTTCTTCCCTCTGACAACCACTGATCTGTTCTCTGTAAGTCTGGACTTGGTTTGGTTTTGTGTGTTTGAGTTTTATTCTCATTTGAGCTCCTTGTTACGGAACACTCATCATTATACACAAACTCCCCCGGGTCTTTTGGGCTGTCAGCCCTAGGCGTACCGGGCCGTAGGCCACTCTGTACTGTCATTCTGTCTGTGTGGCTGAGCTGTTCCTGCTGCTCTCATTTACTCTCTCAATCCCGTTTCACCTCTTACAAAAGGATCTGATGCTCAAAAGCCTTCTGGACCCCAGGAGCCTTCGGGATAGTTGCTGACCATTTGCACGGGGGCTGTCTTTGGACTGCATTTTCCTCCGCCCCCGCGTCTGTGAACCCACAGTCTCGTTAAGGGGAGGTGTTCCTGTTTCCTGAGTGTCGGGCTTTCCAGTTGATCCTGACCACCATGTCACTTTGGAAAAAATCCAGTGCAGAGGTCGAGAACCAAACCACAGGCTGTACTGGATCGGCCAAAAAAGTTCATTCGGGTTTTCCGTAAATTTGGCTTTTCCGTAAGATGGTATGGAAAACCTGAACAAGCTTGTTGGCCTGCCTCGTATCTGTGATCTAATTTCCTGATGCTTTTGTTTAATGGCTGTTATTAGTTTGCTCTGTAAACATTTTGGATGACTGGCATTATGTTTCCATTGCTTAACTTTTTTATTATAGAAACGTTCAAACACTTGCCCACTTACGTTCCATCTTGTTCCAGCTCTCCTCCCACCTGCTCCCAGCCCCCACCTCCTGGCTTATTTTAAAGCAAATCCCAGGCATTAAATCATTTCATACAAAAATACCTATCTCTAAAATACAAACATTCTTTACAAAAATTTTTTAATATCAATCATTTTTTTTAATTTTATTTTTACTTTATTTTACTTTACAATACTGTATTGGTTTTGCCATACATTAACATGAATCCGCCACAGGTGTATACACGCTCCCAATCCTGAACCCCCCTCCCACCTCCCACCCCATATCATCTCTCTGGATCATCCCCGTGCACCAGCCCCAAGCATCCTGTATGCTGTATCGAACATAGACTGGCACTTCGTTTCTTACATGATAATATACATGTTTCAATGCCATTCTCCCAAATCATCCCACCCTCTC